>WWET01000362.1:713258-732046 GCA_011038615.1 Limnodynastes dumerilii
AGCAGCCATGTTTGGGGAGTGGTCAGACTCCCAAATGAAACTAAACAGTAGCAAAAGAAATGGCCACAGAGACCTCCTGTGTACACATATAGCAAATGGATAGGGACTCACCTACAGGAGGTGCCTTGACGCTGGTCAGGTGAGCTTAACCCAATATAGCTATATTGTGAACTAAACCTCCTTTTTATTTATGTGCTGACACATAGTGTTATTTAATGTATGTTTGGAGCGCTGGACCTCTTTAGTTCCTTGTATTTACATAGTGGTCACTTTGGTTCTTGGCTGCACCCCTATATTTATATATACACTTGCACATATTTAATATGTTGGATAGAAGTGCAGCCATTTCTCTTGCATATATATATATATATATATATATATATATACATGTATATACAGAAAAAATATACATGCATGCACTGCACACACATAACATACATATACATATATACATACATGCATTACACTCACACATGACTTACATACATGCATCACACTCACATAACTTACATACATGCATTACACTCAAAAAACTTACATACATGCATTACACTCACATAACTTACATACATGCATTACACTCACACAACTTACTTACATACATGCATTATACTCACATAACTTACATACATGCATTACACTCACATAACTTACATACATGCATTACACTCACATAAATTACTTACATACATGCATTATACACACACAACATACATAGTGTAATAATCACACACTTACCTATCAGGCTGAGCAAAGCTGTCCCGAGATTAACTGAGAGGAAGTGGGGGCGGTGCATAGCAGCAGAAGCCAATGAGGGAGTAACACAATGACATCAGCTACTCCCTGATTGGCTAATCGTTAGGCACCATGGGAAAACCGTGAAAAAATCTTCAGTGCGGAGCTAGCAGGGAAGTTGACAGCTGTGACTAACTGCCAACTGTGATTACAGGGAGAGGAGCGCTCCAGCTCAGCTGCACCCACCCCCTCCTTGTTCTTAGTTACAGCCCTGCTCCCTCCTGCCTGCATTCTCTGTTAAAAAATTAAAATAAAAAAGAGGAAAAAAAAAACTATAAAAAAAATGTTGCATCAGTGCAGACCAGGGCCAGGCCCCCTGATAGGTCCGGAACTGGGTAATTAGTACCCCCCCTCTCGGCGGCCCTGCGCGCACACACACACACAATGCATCCGATATACATACACAGAATGCATCCCGTACACATATACACACATTTACATAGTGCATCCTATATACATACATACACACACACACACACACACACACACACACACACAATGCATCCCATATACATATACACACATATACATAGTGCATCCCATATACATACATACACACACACACACATAAATATACACATACAGGGCATCCTATACACACAGACACACAGACACACACGACTCTCCAGATAAACACACACACTTGTGTACCTGTTCACACTGGAGAGCCTGTAGTCAGAAGACCTGCAGAGACAGGAAAGAGATTAGTTTACAGTTGCCAGGGGGCAGTTCCACAAAGAAACAGGCAGCCAATCATGAGGCTGTCTCCACCCCACTCAGCAACAGGCAGTCTTGTGATTGGCTGTCTTTTGCTCTGTAGCAAAGGCAAGCACCAACCTCTGGCAACTGTAAGTTGATCCCTCCTTTGCTGTTTCCTGGTTGCTGATCATCTAGCAGCAGCTGCTGTGTCACTCATTGGCCTAATTCTGATCCTTTACTGTGGGGGCCTCTCAGGTTAAGTGGGTATATTGAGAGGCCTCTACAATACAGGACCTGTGCTTGGCCAATGATCGGGACGCAGAAGCTGCTCTTGATCTACTGTCATAAAAAAAAGACGTGCTGATGAGCAGCCTCTTTTGCGGCCTCATGAGGGTACCGGCCTACCGAGAAACTTCACGGTAAGGCCTATTGCCAATCCACCGCTGATTTGCATATTCAGTAAACTCCTCATGTACTGTGAAAACTATAGAGTATAGAGTTGTACCATGAATATGACATATCTATAAAGACCCAAAAACTATGGTCTAGGAAATATGACCTTGCTATATAGATAGAGTATCATTAGCAATATAAATACCCATAGCCCCTTCACTTAACTGCAAAGTTCTTACTAAAGCTGGCCACACACTAGAGCGATTATCGGCCCAAACGATTATTGTGGATTGGGTCAAATATCGCTCTAGTGTGTGGTAAAGATTTTATTCCTAACTATTGATAAAACCTTACAAAAACACCCGGCCCCAATTATCTCATCTTATGGGATTCTTGAATGATTATCGTTTTTCGTTAGAAAAATCATGCAGTGTGTGGGCATTTTCGATAATTATTCAAGATTTCCATGGAGAGATTGCAGAGCGCTTCAGAACCCCAAACACTGCTAAGCTGCAGTGCTGTGTCCTCTCTCCCTCTGTCTGGGCATACAGCGCTGTATGCCTAGACAAAGGGAGAAAGGACACAGCGCTGCAGCCTGTCAGCGTGAATGTTTCCTTGATAAGCCTGTCAGCGTGAATTTTTCATTGATAATTTTTTTTTTTGCAGCCAACCAATAAGCTGGCTGCATGGGTCTCCTGTCAAGATTGACAGGAGACTCAGCCAATCAGAGAGAGTATCTCCAGCAGAGATTATCGCCCCCAGGCTCTGCTTTGTATGGTGCCGATATCGGGACGTTTCCCCAGGGGATAATCGTCCCGTTTATCGGCAGCCACATGCTGGGAGCGATAATCGCTCTAGTGTGTGGCCAGCTTTACAAATACCAGAAAAATAATGAAGGTTTAAACTAAATGTAAGCTTATTCCAACAAATTATAATATTTATTAGACAGTGAAAAGGGTTAAGTGACAAAACAAAACATAGTTACATTTAGACTTAAACAAAGAATAGAGGACTAGATTCACACCTAAGAAGGGTGCCATAGGTGCCTATATTTAAGAATGTATGTACTACGCCCATGTAGTCATATAGACTATGCAATGTACATAGTACTTATGACTGTAGATTAGCTACGTGCGGTCTATAGAGACCACACGTAGGACCTGATTCACAGTTTAGAAGCTGCTTCTATTTTTTGTGTAGCACCTTTATTTGAGTAATCTACGTAGGTTTTAAGAATGGTGATCCCTGAAGAGCAATTTAGAAAGCGTTCATAATGAGATAAGTAAGAAGGGGCGGCCAAGTTAAGGAAAAAGATAAGAAAAGTGTGTGGATAGAAGGCTTTCAATAGGGGCAGACAGGGCGCAGTTTGTTAAGTATGTTTGTTCTTTAGTAGCTTCAGAAGATACATACGCACAGGAAGATAAGGCTGTCTTTGTCATTCTAAACTCAGTTAAGAACAACAAAAACGAAGGAGTGTCAAGGGGGTTTCCATGCATATAATTGCAAACCCATTCGTTCTTAATTCCACTCTTAACTGTGAATCAGGTCCGCAGTTTTTTAAGAATTAAGAAACGTGCCACGACAGCCTCGTGACTTTTATAAGAGTGGATGCGGGGAGGTGTTTCAATTAGCTGGGAAGGGTGTGAAAAGGGGATCTCAGTGCTTATTTTTCTTCAAAAGGAAAATACGTACAGGCACTTAAGGTAGCCTATGGCACTTTTAAGTGCCTTTAGGAATGGTAAAAATGGGGGAGGGACAAAAACTTAGGTACAGATACATGCATATCTGCACTACTTATGTTATTTGCATCTGTAAATCTGGCCCTTAGTAATATCCAATAGCATGATTGACAATCAAAGAATATAGACAACATGATTCATCAGTACTGATGTAGGGCATCCTGTACAAGTTCCCCCTGATCTAAACCAAGGGTGCACATAAGGTGCACATAAATACATACACTAAAGCAATATATGAGGGTGTGACTGCGCTCCTTAAACAGTGATACATACAATGTACAACTTATAACTTTAGTAATGTCTGGAACATCAAATAGTTTTTAATAGCCTTGACAGTTCAAGATCCAATGAATATTCAATAGAATTGTTTCCTTTCTTTTTCAAAGTACCTCCACAATGTGGCACTGTTAATAAATGAAGTCCTCTTTCTCTGAAGGAATAGCAGTTCTTGCACACATGTAAAAGAAATACCCCTCTAATGCAATACGTTCTTTTAATGTCAGGACAATTCATCTTTAATATATGTCACTCACATTTATAGCCTCTTGACCTGTGTGCATATAGAGATCACAAAGCTCTTATTCGGAATCCCTCAACATGTTTGGTCCGAGTTCTCTGTGAATTTCATACAAAGGAAACAAATAAAAAAGGGGACGCTCCTTTAGTGCAATACGCTTTCTCAATGGCAAGTGATTTTATGTTTAATATATTACACTCACATTTTTTGCCTCTTGGGCTGTGTGCATATAAATGTCATGAAGTTTTCTATCTGAGTTCCCCCAACGTATTCGGTCTGCGTCCCAATGTTAAATTAAAACTTTTTAATAACTTCTAAAAAATACCTCAATGATGTTTTCTAAAAAAACAAACATACAGCGGGGCACTCGCGTTTACGGAGATGACTTCAAAGACAAGTGGGATACATAGTGTAAAGATGTTAACCTGGTCCCAATAAACACATAGGGCCTCATTTACTAAAGTTGATGTTGGCAAAATCGCCCAAAACTCCCGGGACTTTAGCTTTTTTTTCATCATCGTCGTATTTTCTAAAACCAAAGTCCAGGGACTTTGGGCTTTTTCACAACCAACTCAACCAACATCGATCTACTCTCCCAGTCCTGACTTTTCTAATGTTACCTATCCAACACGGTGGATTCAATAAAGGCGATTTGACTAAATTGCCTCTAGTGTGATCCGTGAGGGCTTAAAAAAAATCACCTCCTGTGTGAGGCGCTTTCCTAGAAAGCGACACACACTTTAATAGAAAAACACATGTCAACATAGTTGACATGTTTTCACACAGCCAAAAATGTTAGAAGCAAATTTCTATCATTTATCCTACCGACGCATACACTACTATATGGAAAAGCATGGCCAAGTGTTTGTGGCCATGCTAATCCTTATAGTAGTGTAAGCAGCAGCCTGATAAGTGTTATAAGTCTCTAAGCAAATGTGTTATGTGTCCCTAAAAAATAAAAAAAAGTACCCAAATAAACATTGCAATATTACATGACCTAACTCTACATGTTAAACCCTGAATAAAATTTGTAAAAAATATCCCTTACTGTGTCGCTAGAATAGAATGGTGGCCACTGTCCTACCATATACCCTAAAGTGTATTTTGCATGATAATTGTGAATTTAAATAATAAATAAATGTCGCGACTCACCGTTTTGCAGTCATTTGTCTTGGGATGACTTGCTTGGATTTTCAGCTTCTTCTGAAGATCTTCTTTAAATGTTGCTTGAAGATGCTTGTCACCTTGCTTGAAGAGGTTGTTTCGGTGCTTGCAGCTTGTCTTCGGCCTCTTCTGGCACTTGCCACAACGCAGTCCTTCTTCCTCTTCTTCGTTCCCGCTACTAATGACTGGTCTGTTGCTAGAGGGCCCCTTTTTATATAAAAAATGACGTCATCTACATTAGGGGGCTCTAGTGAACGCTCTAGTGTTTATTTCGTAATTTTTCTAGTGTTTATGACGTCATGAACACTAGAGCATTCACTAGAGTCCCCTAATGTAGATTACGTTAAAGAAGCTCAAAATCCAAGCAAGTCATCCCAAGACAGATGACTGCAAAACAGTGAGTCCTGACATTTATTTATTATTTAAATTCACATTTGTCATCCAAAATACACTTTAGGGTAAATGGTATGAAGGTGGCCACCATTCTATTCTAGCGACACAGTAAAGGACATTTTTTACACATTTTATTTAGGGTTTAACATGTAGTGTTAGTGTTACAGCTGCCGTCGCCACGTGCGAACGGCTAGCTGCTTGTGTCCCGGCCGCCCATCCCACTCTGTCAGGCTTACCTATGGTTCCCGCGGCGCGCTCTCTGGGGATTCCCCTGCTGACAGCTCTCCTCACAACGGCGTCCTGGTTACCAGACACGTGGGCGCTGCTTCTCTCTCAGGCGCGCGTCCAGCATGTCATCACTATACTTATGCGTTCCCTGTTGTCAGGGGAACGCTTTCTCACTAGGAGGCTGGTTATGGGCTGGTCAATCATAGGATAGCACACCCTATTTTAGAGCCTCTCTGTCATCACTCCTGCGCCAGTTATAGTATCTGTTGCCAGTGCTGTGATCTGCTATTACTGTGTGCCTGGTGCTTTGTGCCTAGTGAATTGACCGCTGTTTGCCCCCATATCCTGCCTTATTCCTGCTTCTGTTTCCTTTATTGTATCTAGCTCTGGTTCTCCCTCCTTTGTGTACCTACCTTCCCTTTTACTCCTTATCTTCCCTGGAGTGTCTGTTCGTGTTACCTCTTCAGAGGTCCCGCTGTATGTGTGTGCGTGTGCAAGCCTTAGTCCGTCTTGTCCAGTCCCGTGAACTACCTCTCGTCCACCGTGCCTGGTTCAGTGTTTCATGTAGTTTGTCGCAGGTCGGTCCCTTCTGGCCTGGTCTGATTCCCGCTTACCTGACTTCATCTTCCTCCACTGTCTGGTATCCACCTTGGGTTTCCTTTCTTCCTTCCATGGGTTTTGTTCAACTGGGCATTACCTGTTGTTGGGGTGCAGCCAAATCCATCCCCACCATCAGAGGCTCTGGTGAAAACCACCTGATAACAAAGTTCCCATGCCCCGGCAGCCGACTTCGTTACAACTCTTTACTCTTGCGGCCACCCCGGTACTCATCCTAGGTAATTCCGGTGTGCCGTACCAGTTAGATCATATTGCAATGTTTATTTGGGTACTTTTTACATTTTCTAGGGACACATAACATATTTACTTACAGACTTCTATCACTTATCAGGCTGTTGCTTACACTACTATAAGGATTAGCATGGCCACAAACACATGGCCATGCTTTTCCTTATAGTAGTATATGCGTGAGCAGGATAAGTGATTGAAAAATGCATGCCGATTTTGAAATGGAGAATCGCCATGCTTTTCAATAGAAAAGCATGGCAATTTTTCCATTTTAAAATTGATCAACATTGATGGCGATTCTGTATCGATGCCAAAAATACGGGCATAGTAAATGCCGCAATTTTTGGAAAAAAATCGGTGCTAAAACTCAGCGGTTATAATCGATGTAGAATCGCTGAAAAAAATCGACCTTAGTAAATGAGGCCCATAGAATGTACCACAAAGTCCTATGTCTCTGGAGCGCTCCTGCTATCCACCAATGCGTTTCAACTGACTGGCAGTCTTTTTCAAGGTTAATCTGACTGCCAGTCAGTTGAAACATGTTGGTAGATAGCAGGAGCGCTCCGTTGAAGGCAGAGACATAGGACTTTGTGGTACATTCTATGTGTTTATTGGGCCCAGTTTTACATCTTTACACTATGTATCCCACTTGTTTTTGAAGTCATATCTGTAAACGCGAGTGCGTCGCTGTATTGGCGTTTTTTAGAAAACATTATTGAAGTATTTTTAGAAGTTATCAGAAAGTTTCAATTTAATAATGGGAACAAATAAAACAAATTTGGAGGTTGGAGTTTGTCTTGGAGACCAATAGAGATATTGGCATCCCCGTGCATGAGGGGTATTGAACTCAGAAGGGGAAGAAATACACTGAGGACTCAGACAGAATACGTTGGGGGACCTCAGATAGAAAACTTCATGACTCTTATATGCACACAGCCCAAGAGGCAAAACCTATGTGTAATATATTAAAGATAAAGAGCCTGATCCAGACCGACGCTGGCTGGCGTTAAGACGCCAGCAGCGTAAGATTGGCTTAAAAGCCGATCTGCGCATGCGCCAGGCAAATGTTGCCTGGCATAGCTACGGCAATGCCCGAGCGTGGATCGGGCGTCCGTAGCAGCGCTGTAGTAACACTGAAGGAGGCATCCCCCAGCGTTACTACATTCAGGTTAGTGTAGGTGGGTGGGGGGAGGTAGTTTGATGAGGGAGGGAGGGGTTTGCGGCCAAACGCTCTTGTCGGGCGTATTTTCCCTTGCTTAGGCCGGTTGAAGTTAGGGTAGCCTTCAGCCGGCATAAGCGAGGGAAAATACACTCGCACAGCTGGAGTGTCAGGGAGAGTGCACGCTGATACACTGTGCTTTACTAAGCACAGCGCATCGGCGTAGGTCTGGATCAGGTCCAAAATCACTTGCCATTGAGATAACGTATTGCACTATTGGAGTGTCCCATTTTTTTGTTTCCTTTTTACGAAATTCACAGAGAACTCGGACCAAACACGTATAGGGATTCCGAATAAGAGCTTCGTGATCTCTATATGCATACAGCCCAAGAGGCTATAAATGTGAGTGATATATATTAAAGATTAATTGTCCTGACATTAAAAGAACATATTGCACTAGAGGGTTTTTTTTTTGTTTCTTTTATGTGTCTGCAAGAACTGCTATTCCTTCAGAGAAAGAGGACTTTGTTTATTAACAGTGCCACATTGTGGAGGAACTTTGAAAAAGAAAGGAAACAATTCTTGTTGCAAGTACTTTTCTATATTCTGTTGAATATTCATTGGATCTTGAACTGTCAAGGCTATTGAAAACTATTTGAAGTTCCAGACGTTACTAAAGTTATATGCTGTACATTGTATATATCACTGATTAAGGAGCGCAGTCACACCCTTGTATATTGCTTTAGTTTATGTTTTAAGTTAGAACTCTATTTTTAGAGTTGCTTCTTATTAAAGGGGAAAAGGAGTGAAGCCCCCTTTTTTAAAGGTGTTGTGACAGCTGCCCAGGTAGCGCGGGTATAGTTTGTATAAATACACTTTAGATCAAGGGGACAGTGATGTTATAGAAGAGCAAATAATATGATAACATTTGTGGTTCAGGACTGGTCAGCTTCTCAGGACATTCCAGGTACTTCCTGGTCACTAGCTGTTGCTTTTACCATTGTTCAATCCCAGGGTGTGGTAATTAGCATAATAAATAAGTTCCACTGGCTTATCTCATATGTTAATTGACCTATACAAGCATATACTTTAAGCACTAGAAATCTATTACTGTTCATAACTTATGAATGCAATCTCTCATTGGAGCATAACATTATTATCACACCATAACAAGCTACAATAAGCCAAAGCATGATAGTAGTATGACAATCTAATGCTGGATGATGGATTGTAGTTGCTTTGCACTTTATGTGAAGTAAAACATATGTTTTAGTAATATGAAACCCACTATTTATTATAACCTGCGTTTCGCTTGCATAGAAATATGAAAAAAAACAACATTTATTACTGAGCAGAATCATAAGATGAAAAAGCCTGTGAACAAACGCTATTGCGTGCAACCACGTGCATGTGTCAAGCTTGGAGGTTCTTTGTTAATATTTATTTATTATTTTATATTTTTATTTAACATAGATCATATGTAATACAGATCATCATGAAGCATGGGTCATGTAACACATGGGATTTACAGCAATGTTTATGAAAGTTTATTATGTAACATTGGTCTTCATGTACACATGGAAGGATCCAGTATTCTTAATCATGTAGTGAAGGTAACACAAGTTATGATGTAACATGGGAAGTATGGTGTAACATGGGAAGTTATCCTGGGTCATCACACCACAAGTCATGATGTAACACAGGTCCTCATGTAAAGCAGATCATCATATCGTATGAGTCATTACACAGAGAAATTATGTGGTATAGGTAAACATGTCATATGGGTCATTCTAAAATGTGTTCTCATGTAATGTGGGGTCGTGGGTCGCTGCTGAGAATGGCCCCTTTATTGAAAGAGCCATTTTTTAGCCCCTTTTTCGATGATAGAGCTACTCAGTTACTTTCTGCTCTGCCGCAGACAGGTAAGTGCCTATTTCCCCAACCCCAACCCTTATGCTAATTCTTACCCTAACCCTTCCCTTCCATTACCCTAACTCTAACACTTCCTTCCCTGCAGCCTGACCCTAAGACTTTCTTCCCCACTGCCTAACACTAAGGCTCCCTTCCTTGTAGCCTAATCCTAAGACTCCCTTCTCTGTAGCCTGACTCTACAGTCTCCCCTTCTCTGATCCATTCCCTCTCTGCACTAACCGTTCAGAAAGCGACGAAAACCGTCAGGTCCAGTGGTGGGTCGCAAGGTGAATTTTAAAATGGGGCCATATTTTAAATTACACACAGTCAGCTGTCAGCTGTGTGTAAATCGAAAAATCACAGCAGCGAATGGAATCTGTAATGCAGTTCATTTTATGAGTTATCATATATTATGGCATGTCATAAAACACCAATCACCACCATTATGAACTGTATTTGAATTGTATTTTTTTGATATATAGAATGAATTAAGTAAATGGCTGTGAATAACATGAGGTTTAATTATCTTCTTCCTGAACAGATCTTATTGGATATTTGCTGATTGGAGCTTTAGTGGTTTCCATTCTGATTGTGTTTTTTGGAATTTTGGCTGTATTTGGGTTTCACTTCTGGTAAATTACTGACTTTCTTAACATTGTGTTATAGATTTTATGTGATGCTTACATTAAAGTATATTAATTTTTTTTATTTTCAGAATATAGGCTGCTCTCCTTGTATTTATTATATCGGTCTTGTTTCTTACATTTAATCAAGCCCCAATACTAGTGATATAATTGTACCCTAATCATCTGCAGACCCCTCTGTCCCCATTATTCTAGATTTCACCCTCATTCTAGATGTCACCATTCAGGATAATTCCCATCATTCTTGATGAGGATAGAAAAACAGCAGGGATTCTGAGATGTACAGTGCATCCGGAAAGTATTCACAGCGTTTCACTTTTTCCACATTTTGTTGTTACAGCCTTATTACAAAATGGAATAAATACATTTTTTCACAATACCTTATTTTGGAATAAGGCTGTAACATATAAAAATGTGGAAAAAGTTAAGTGCTGTGAATACTTTCCGGATGCACTGTAACTAGCAGAGAAGAGCTTACGTGAAAATAATGATTCTATGAGTAATACAATGGGGACTTCTCTGTACAGCAATCCCTGGCAGTTATCTCTGAGCAGTCTCTCTCCTCTGAGCTGTTATTTTTTCCCTGCTGTAACCATTAGAATATTTAGACACATGGGGGCAGATCCAGAACAACATTTTCCGGTGTATTTACGCCTGGTACGCGGCAGATGTTATGCTACGTAATCAGTAGGGTAAAATCGTTCGAGGGGGCGTGCAAATATTACGATAGCTGTAAGTACTATGAAAATACGCAATGTAGGCGGGGTTTGCATTTAAATCGTACTTTAGGGGCGCGCTTAGCGGCGTAACTACGTGTAGGCTATACGTACGTCTGCGGATGTGAGCGGTTACGCTGCCAAAAGTTAAGGTAGGGTTTGGAAAGCGTAAAGCGGCCAAAGTACGTACATGCAAGGGGAGTGCCTAGGGAAGTGCTTAGAATGTACACTTGCGTACATACGAGAGCTAGGAAGCCTATTTTCATGCTAATATGGGTAACAGCTCTGCATCTATGGTATGGGATGCCTTCAAGGCATTTATGAGAGGCACATTTATTGCTCGATATATTACATTTAAAAGAGTTTCCCGCCAGTGAGAAGGCGATTTACAAAATACTTGTCAAACACTAGAAAGTAAATATTTAGGTAGCCGCGCTGACATGGATAGACTTGCCTGGTTAGCGGCTCAATCAGCTTATACTGACTATTTGTTGGATAAGTCTAAGCGTAAACTTCTCTTTGCTGCCCACACCAGTATGGCCAATCAGATAGCTGTGGCAGTTACTTTGCGTACCCTGCGAGAGATGATAGGGCCTGTATGTCCGTCGTGCAGATTGTAGACAATACAGGGGAGATTCAAACATCAGTATCTGATATTGCACAGGTTTTCCAAAATAAATAAAAAAATATTTACACCTCCCGTGCGCAATATTCCCTTGATGATTTAGAGAGGTACATTGACTCTATATCACTCTCCACCCTCTCTAGTGATGGTTAGCTCTTTTTAAACTCCCCCATTACACTTTAAGAGATAGAGTCGACTATAACCTTGTTCCCTACAAAGAAGGCCCCAGGAGTTGACAGGATCCCGATCGAAGTGTACAAATTTCATAAAGAATTTTTCCTCCTCAGGCTATTGGAGCTGTTCACACAATTTGGGGAGGGGGGCTCTCTTCCCTCCTTGATAAGCGAGGCTTTAATAATTGTTATACCTAAACCTGGGAAGGATCCATCTATGTCTGACTCATATCGCCTAATTTCTCTCATCTCCACTGATGTTAAAATCTTTGCGAAAATACTTGCTCTCAGGTTAAATCAGATCATTGATACACTCTGACCAAACATGCTTTATGCCTAGAAAATCTACCTGTATTAATCTACGCAGGCTGTTTACACATCTGCAGCTGCGACTTCTGGTGAACTCGGAGAAGGTGGTGGTATCTCTGGATCCCGCAAAGTCTTTTAATTCGGTGGAGTGGAGATATTTGTGGAGGGTTCTGGAGAGAATGGGGCTGGGAGAAATGTTTATTTCCTAGATTAAGGTGCTTTATTCAGTGCCGACTGCCAGAACCTGTGTTAATGAATTAGTTTCTGACTGTTTTATGGGGAACGAGACAAGGTTGCTCCCTCTCCCCAGCTCTTTTTGTATTGGCAGTAGAGCCATTGGCCTGCTCTATAAGAGACCACCCTTCTATAAAGGGAATACCTGTCGGAGACAGAGAGGATAGAATTGCACTTTATGCAGATGACCTGCTATTATTTCTCTCAGATACAGGGGATTCCTTGGAGGCTGTTCTCCAAACAGTTAATCATTTTGGTAGGTTTTCAGGACTTCATATTAATTGGGACAAGTCACATATCCTCCCCATGAAGGGCGATGTTCCTCTGTCAACCTCTTCACATATCCCTCTAAAATGGACCCCTCAATTTAAATATTTGGGTGTCGAAATTACTAATGGCATGTCTAATTTTTGTAAAATTAATTTATTTCCTCTCTTGAATTGGTTAAGTCGCAAATTTAAGATATGGGCGAAATTTCCCCTTTCAGTACTGGGCATGTAAACTTAATTAAAATGGTTATTCAACAGAAAATCCTTTATATTTTATTGCAATCTCCTGTCCCGGTCCCACACTGGCTATTTCGTAAATTCAATTCCCTCTTTACCTCCTTTCTGTGGAATGGTAAGCGAACTAAGAAAAGTAGGGAAAACTTATATAGAAGTAGGGAGATGTGGCATGGCTCTCCCGAATCTTTTGTATTATTACAATGCTGCTCAGCTGTCACATCTTTTAGAATGGGCTACAGAGTCTTCACACGGAGATCTTCACTGGACACTTGTTGAGGAGGCTGGCTTCGACCATACACATTCCCAGGCCCTCCTAGCAGGACTGTACCCGCATACCGCAGCTCCAATTATACTACAGGCTCAAAGAATATGGCTGAACTGGAACTCAAAGATTTAACAGTCACTATAGGGTCGTTTTTGCTTTTGAAGTTGATTATAATTTGCAGAGATGGAACATTTATATGATCATAAGCTGTTGAATGGTAATAACATAGACCCAGGCACCCCTTTATGGAATAACTCTTCATATTCTGAGTTAAAGAGATTAAAGGGAGCTGCAGGATGGCAAAACCGTGAGATTAATACTTTTCACCAGATTTATGGGGCAGGAGTTCTTAAACCTTTCTCACAACTTCAGGCTGAATTCTCTCTTCCTCACTCTCTCTGGCTGCAGTATTGGAGTATGCGACATGCTTTAATTGCTCAATTTGGGGCTAGTAGCCTGAATCTTTGTATTTCCCTGGTGAGAACCTTACTCCTCGATATAGGTCATGAACACACTATGTCAGGAATCTATAACTGCCTCCTCACTAGTGCATCAGCGGAGGCACTAAATAGACTTAGAGCCTTATGGGAGTTGGATCTGGACCCCATGGATGAGGAAGATTGGGACGTCTTGCTGGGAAGCTCATCTAAATTGACATCACATATTAAGTTCCAGCAAATTCAAATTTATATAATACACAGAGCCTACCTCACCCCTAGACTCACAAAATTCTCTAGGTCCCACTCAGATGCCTGTCCTAAGTGCGGGGAAACAGGGGCCCATTTCTTCCACTTGTTGTGGTCATGTCCAGGGGTCCGGAGGTTTTGGAAAAGTATTCTCTCTTGTATATCTAATATTGGTATCGCCCTTCCTCCTCTTAATCCAAGGTTGTGCTTATTTGGGATAGGCCTAGAGGAGGAGGCCGACCGCCTTACCCAGACTCTTATTACTTTTCTGTGCATGTGGGCCAAGGTATGCTTGGCATGTGCTTGGTGTGCTCCTGATCCCCCATCAATTGGTAACTGACTCCGACTATACTTCACTGGGATGTGAAAGATTTATGTGTCAACATAGTTAATGCCCGGACAAATTTTATAAAATTTGGGGGAAAAGGCTTGACTCTGTTTATCAATTAGGAATTGCTCAAGCAGTTTCTGACAGTCGTTTGTTATTTATTGTTTCCTCCTCAGATCCGTGTATGTTGTTATTATATCCAAAATAACTATGTTGTATTGAAAGTGTTCATGTTTGTACTGCTGACCCAAAAAAAAATAATAAGTCCATGGTGTAAAACACCGTCCTGAACGAGATGAATGGGTTCTCCGGTCAAAGCTTGAACCCGTATACATGCAGTGTCTGTGCTTGTCCTCCTCATTGTTTTTCCTGGTTACCAAATCAAGCCTTGTTTTCAGATGTGTTTGTGGCAACGTGTAGGAATGGGAGAAACAGAGAGAAGCACTGGATAGTGCAAATCAATGAGTTTTATTTGAACTGTATTTGAATTGTAAATAAAGTAAAAATACTCACATAAGCGTTTGACATTCACAATGGAAATGTCTAAAGTGCATTTAAAGAGGACGGTCACAATTTTTCAGGATTCCCCTCTGGTACCCTGAAGCCTTCAATTCTATATGTAAAACCAGTCCACAAATGTACATATAATAGTACAGTAATGTCACTACCAACGCGTTTCGACCTAGCCGGTCTTTCTCAAGGCAAATATACATGGTGACACTACTGAAAGATATATATAGAAGAGTCAGGTGTAAGGTTCATTCATTGGTTGAAACCTCCTAGGGAGGGACAGGTCCTTGTTGCGGGATTTAAAGTGCAAGTGATACATTTAAAACCACCACAATAAATAAAATCATTTAAACCACTTTATCTCAAATTCATTATTCAGTCCCTTAGGATGCAAGGTTAACATATTAAAAATCCATCTCATTTCACTTTTAGCGAGGGATTCTTGACCATTATTTTCTTGCCATTTTGTTGTTATTTGATCTATTCTTATAGCTTTAGAGATGTCTGTCGGTGAACAGGCATGTTTTCCTTTAAAGTGGGTTGCAACACTGTGCTTGACAACCGCTTTTTAAATATTATTTATGTGTTCTGCCCACCTAATCTTTAATTGGCGACCTGTTCTGCCTATGTACTGGAGTCCACATTTACACTTCAGTAAATAAACTATATTTTTAGAATTACAGGTGATAAAACAGTCAATAATGAATTTTTTCTTATTGACAGTTGACATGAATTATGTGGTTTTGCTGCATTGTGTAGTATGTACTCTGCATATCTGGCACAAGCTGCATCAGTAGAAACCTTTAGAGGAAATGGTAGGATTTTTTTTAAAATTTTACAATATGCACTATTTGTGAGGGAGGTTGCCAAATTATTAGCTCGGGTGTACACAAAAGCCGGAGTTTGTGGTATATTATATTAGTTTTTTAAAATAATTTTTTCTACCATTTTATAGTCAGAATTGTATTGGGTGATGAATGGTATTTTGGGAATGTTTTGAATTTTCTTTCCATTTTCTTCCTTTTTTAGTAATGAGGTTCTGTCTATAGATCCAACCTCCCGAATTAGATTATTTAATATGTGTTCTTCATATCCCTTGGCTACAAACATTTTTTTTTCATTTCTAATGCCTGTTCTTCATAATCTTTAAATAGTGTACAATTTCTTCTTAATCTTTGAAGCTGGCCTTTAGGGATATTCCTCAGCCATCTAGCATGATGACAACCCTCCCTGCTAATATATGAATTATGAATAATTCTTTACCTTTAAAACTCCATGTTCTATAAAAACTGTGAGATCTAGAAAGACATTACTCTCTTGACTGATATTAGAAGACAAGTGAATATTTTTTTCATTGGTGTTTAAATAGGTACAAAATTTGTCCAGCTCATTTCTGGACCCCTACCATATAAAAATGACATCATCTATGTACCTAAAATACTTTTTGATGTTGGGTATCCAAGGGTGACCTTTAAAAATTGACTCCTCTTATGCCACTAAAAATAGGTTAGCATAACTGGGAGCCACTTCGGCGCCAATATTGAGACTTTTTATGCCTTTGTGTTCCCTGGTATTACCCTGTTACTCTGGCACACCGGGGCTGATGTACAATTAGAGGCTACAGGGATCGTAACTTGGTAGAGTTGCTGATGCCGCTGCAAGCGTGTTTGGTCCACGTGTAGTCTCCATATGATCTCTTAATTACCTCGGCAACCTGAGGCAGTAGAGGAATGGAGAGGGGAGGTCCTGTAGCCCGAATGTAGCAAAGAGTTTCCAGTTAATTGTATGTTAGATATTAAGCTGGATGCTAGATTATAAAACATTTTTTTATAAATATAAATATTAGCAACATTACTAGCAGCATCAGGAATGAGCAGATGCAAACTTATGAATCTACTGCTACAACTGCAACGGTATTTTGGGTAAATGCTCTGTATACATATCCAACCCTTTTACCTGCAAAGCTTTGAACACCTAAATTAACTACAACTATAAATCTCACATATTTTCATGACCCTGTTTTCTGTATATTTGGAAAACCACAAATGTCCCTGTATCAACCAGAGAAAGTTTTACTTTGAATGGGTAAGATCCATAACTAGATAAGTAAGCGATTTTACGCTAGCCACTGACGTAGATTCACCCATTAGTATTTACTACGCATGTGCATGGCAGATGTTACACCATGTAACTCAGAGCACAAGGACCAGACACGAATCAACATCATAACTACGAACGAAGGGGCGTGACAGCCATACGACACCCGTAATTATGCTTCGGAGGTGGGTGAGGCATTTAAATCATACAGTATGGGTGTGCTTAGGCACTTATGTATGTGAAGCCATTATGTACATCAGTAGTTATGCATTAAAAAGTTAAGCTAGGGTTTGGCAGTCAAAAGAAAAAATAGGGAAATAAGTGTGCTTAAAAGGGGGACTAAAAATGGGGAGTAAGCAGTCAAACCACACCAGAGGCATACCACCAATTGCCTCAAGAATGTACAATGGATTATAAATGGAAGCTATGGGGCACTAGGGAAATATAAACAAAAGAAAAAGGGGTGAAGGATTCTACTGACAGTCTGAAAAATAAAAGAGGATTAACCGAAGTCAATACATAAATACAATACTACAGCACATGGGGAAAGCAATGAACTCACTAAAATAGATGTGAAATAAAAAACAAAAGGATGAAATCCATAAAATAAAGTGGTTCAATATATAACCTAGTAAATACAAAGTTAAAATTATCCTCAAAATACTTTGAAAGGTGTTAATAATGGGATAGTAAGTCCCGTTATAAAAGATCCTATTATATACTATTTGATAGGTCTATTAAATCCACATAATATGTATATAAAGCTATTATATAAAGTGCTATAGTGTACAGATATCAAAAGTATATCACAATACATAAATGGATAAAGTGCAAAAATTGAAAATAGTGTACCAAAACCAAATAAAGTGCATAATCCTTAAAAAATGTATTAAGATAAAAAAATATATATATTAATTCATAGGAAGAAAGGCTTAGTTTATCAAATTGTTAATGGTCCACTATTTAAGAAACAGATAAAATGTAAAAAAAATCTCAGTCCAAATGGGAAAATAAAGTGGTCTTATAATTAGAAGAGCAAGGCACAGTGATCTAATATATAAAGTAATATCCAGTCAAAACAAATGTAGTATTGAATAAATTGTCCCATTTTTCAAATAAGAGAGTTCCAAAGGGATACATGTAAACAGGTCTCAGTTCAAATAAGGGCATAACACAGTCATATATTTCAATAAAGGAGGCACAGTAGTCTAATATATAAAAGGTCCAGTAAAGCGAGTGTAAATTCTGGAGATCCCTGGTTCGTGGTATCCCTTCTGCAGTGGTAGTTTTGAAAGAAGCTGGCAGGAGAATCCGGAAGTCGAACAACTCTTCACTTCAGAGCGTGTCCTACAGAGTGAGGGGAACCCTTACCAATCAACAATAAACAGATGCCTCATCTCCGTAAAGATGAAGGATTCTCACTTCCCCAAATGCCTCCTTCCGTATAATGTATTCAATGAGCCATTTAGAAATAAAAAAAACACTTCATTGTACAAATATATATTCAATGACAAATAAATAAATAAAGAATAGTAAAAAAGGTATATAGTGTGCTACCTACCCAGGGCAGCACCACTTCACTCTGATGTTTTTAACCCGGGTAGAAAGAGCTAAGAGCTAAGGACAAGTACCCTGCCGACGCGTTTTAAATCTCAGCGATTCTTTTTCAAGGCAGATGGAGTACTTGTCTAATAGGGGGTGTATTTATCCTGCAACAATTAAAAACAACCAATGGGGAACAGGAGATCATCCCTAGCTAATTTGCCTCTTGAGAATCGAATATGGTCTTCATATTTGAAACATTGAAAAACATATATCTCAATTTTAAATTGTATCAAATCATTAGATACA
>WWET01000363.1:0-40866 GCA_011038615.1 Limnodynastes dumerilii
AAGGCTCATAAGATAGAAATGCTTGTTTGTGGTGTATATAGGCTACCCTCCATATGACAATCATTTTTAATTGGATATCTCAATTAGTGGGAGGGTATGGACATCTCCATACCATTCAAGATCCTTAAATGATATAAAATCTTAATTGAATATAAAATACTATAAATAATCCTTAATAAATAATATAAATATCAATATATATAAAATTACATAGTTTAAGAGAATACATTAAGATTCCAGATTGGTCCCTAGACTTACCTTCTTCTGAGACATACACTTAGTGCATTTCTTTAGAGACCTTTCTGTGGAGCAGCAATCAGTATGTTTAAACACAGAGATAATCGAGGACAATTATTGAACACTATTTTTTCCGAACAAACATTTAGAGAAGTTAACATACCGGAGACCACTATGTGGAAGTTGGAAAAAATAGTGATCAAAGAAAATAGTGTGTGGTGGGAAATAGCCACTCTGGAAAAATATCTGGCCAAGAATATTATACCACAAGGACTCCAGTTAGAGTTAGTTCCATCTTTTAATCAGGATAATCCTGTTTTTATGAAAGAATGGAATTCCATTTTACATAACAGTTCACTTTCTATTATTCAATTAATTTTAAAAGAGAAAAAATTGATTCTACAAGAATTGGACAGGTCTATTAAACAGCTCAATGATATCCTTAGCCCGTATTCTGAAACGGAAGGATATAAAAAATTGGAGGAACGCATTATTAGGAAAATAAAAGAAAATGAAAAAGAATTGATGGGGAGGAAACAACGGAAGTTTAAGAGAGATCTTATGGATGTACACACAATAAGGAGAGATAATGACACAGATAATATACCCTTATCTGATGATACATCCAGACCTACCACATCGAGTTCTGGGACTAATGGAGGTATCACATATCGCGACGTAGTAGTCAGTAACCCTCTAGCGGGTAGAAACAACCAACAGGGCAATAAACTACAATATCCAAAAAATAAAAATAAAAATCAAAAGAATTTCAATAGTCACCAACAACACAGATACCCCCTGAGATCTAAAAACTATCAAAAAAATCAACACTCTCAAAACCAACGGAGAGGAACAACATTATGATAAATATAGAAACTATACACCCCGTAGGGAAGGATGGATAGACAGAGGTGAGCATCGGCATTGCTACAATTTGCAGAATTTATTTGGAAAGTTTTAGAAGGAAATAAACATTTATCAGCGAGTAAAAGACCCACTCAGCCACCTACTACCCGGCAGCGGAAAGGCCAGCCTTCATAACACCATCACTTCTCTGAAAGGTTAATGTGACATTTTGAAGTGTTTTCCTTCCCTCATAAACACACAAGGTCGGAGATATGATAAGAAGACTATTGCTATGGAAAGGTCACGGTGCTTGCACAGATGGTCAGCGTCTTCATCCCTCCATCAGATTACCCAGCTACACCGACTTTTCCTCCCCCTTCTCCAAGATGCTGTTTTAATGCAAATCGGTGGTTAAAGAGCCTGTTTCACTAATAACAGAGACGTGCGGCCATCTGCTCCCAGTGTAATAGACCACGATCCAGGTGCTGCTATCCAGACTTCAATCCTAGGGGTCTGGAGAGGCAGTAATTGGGAATAATTCATTTCCACCATATCCGATCTTAAAGAGTTATAAAATGATACAATATGGACAAAGAACTGCCAAGCTCTAAAAATAAGAAGATACTATATCGAAAAAATTTAAGAAAAAAATATCTTAAAAGGAAGAAACTAAAAAGGAATCTCCAACGTTATAATAAAAAGGATAACACCAAAATTTATAATTTAAGTGACCATGTCCTAACAGAGGCGGAAATAAGAGTTTTAAAACGAGGCCTTAAATTTGCGCCTACTAAAAATACCAATCATTTTGATATCTTTATTAGCTTACAAAAATTTGTTAGAAAACTGTCAATTAAGCGACATTTCAACATACAGGATACTAGGGAAAATAAAGATCAGACGGACAATAATGACAGGAAGGAACCAATATCTATTCTAAAGAAGTTTAGAGGTAAATCTACGTTTAATCCAGTTCATAATAGGGGTTGTTATGTTAATACGTTTTTGGAGATTACTATGAAAGATCTGAACAACTTAGTACGAAAGAAAAAGAAATATAAGTACAATAATATGACCAAGGAGGACATAACAGCCATTAAAAATCTAAAAAATAATGAACAAATTATCATTAAACAGGCGGATAAAGGTGGAGGGCTGGTGGTTATGAATGTACAGGATTATGAAAATGAGGCATTCCGCCAACTCAACGATACATCCACATACCAACGGCTTAACACAGATCCAACTAACAGTATCCTCATTAGATATAATGCCCTCATTAAAAAACATTTTGATGCAGGAACATTTGATAAAGATGTATATTCATTTCTGGAAGTAGTAGCCCCGGTCATTCCAGTACTATACTTATTACCAAAAGTACATAAAGATCCGGTCCACCCCCTAGGTAGGCCTATAGTGGCAGGAATTGACTCTGTCACTGCCAAATTGTCTGAGTATTTAGACTCTCTTCTCCCACCAAAGGTCACTACCACACAATCCTACCTAAAGGATACTACAACGGCTATCAAACGATTTGAAAATTTGACTTAAATTATAAATTTTGGTGTTATCCTTTTTATTATAACGTTGGAGATTCCTTTTTAGTTTCTTCCTTTTAAGATATTTTTTTCTTAAATTTTTTCGATATAGTATCTTCTTATTTATTTGGGCAGTTTTACCTCTACATCCTCTCTTTCTTTTATTCGGTATACCCTTCCCACTGGCTTTTGTAATTGTGGGGGTACAGGGATATTTTGTTATTGTATCAACTACCCCCCTCTTTTCCTGTGGGGGGATTGGTAAAAATCCCTCTACATTAAACATCAGGATGGTATAGAGGGAGTCAAGAAACATTTTGTAGAGGCCCCCTCTAATTTGTTGAATTTTATTGAGGAAGGTTTAACCTTTATTTTAAACAATAATTATTTTTATTTTAAGGATTCCTTTTACATACAGTGCACTGGGACCGCAATGGGTTCAAAAGTGGCACCAAGTTATGCGAACCTTTTTATGTCGGCTTGGGAACTTGACTCAGTATGGGGACCGAAACCTTGGGCATCTAATATTAAACTGTGGGCTAGGTATATAGATGATGTCATCTTTATATGGGAAGGCCAAAGAAGTGATCTGGATCTGTTCTGTACCACACTTAATGATAATAACCTCAATATCAGTTTAAAATTTAACATCAGTAAAACCTCTGTGGAGTTCCTAGACCTAACCATATTTGCTGATAATGGTCGTTTAAAGGTAAAAAATTTCATGAAGCCTACCGATTCGAATTCGAATGCTAGTATGCGAGTGAGGCTGTAATGGACCATCAGACACCCTGACTGCCATCATAAAAATTGGTTGAATGGGGTCCCTAGGAGCCAATTTCAACGAGTGAGAAGAAACTGTACAGAACTATCAGATATTAAGGAACAAGCTGCTATTATGAAAAACTACTTTTTGGAAAAAGGATACAAGGAACAAAAAATAGATGCAGATATTGAGAATGTCATATCACTCAATAGGAGAGATCTCTTGTCCCCTAAACAAAAAACCTTACAAGCCAATAATTCAAACTATTTGATGGCTTTTAATACGAAATACCATAGGGATTATCGTGAGGTGGAAAATATAGTAAAAAAACATTGGTATATTTTAACACAGGACCCCTTATTAAAAGACCATCTACCCGATCGTCCTATGTTTATATATACAAGGGCCAATAATCTAGCCACCTCACTTACTAGTAACGCATATCAGACAGTGAGGGGAAGCACCAACATACGCTCTAAAGGTTTTTACAGATGTGGATCCTGTGCGATGTGTAAGACACACACCACACAGGAATCTAAGATCACCACTTTTGAATCTTTCAAGAATAAAAGATCTTTCCCCATTAAGCAATTTATTACGTGCCACACCAAAAATGTAGTTTATCTTATAGAATGTCAGTGTGGCAAGCAATACATAGGGAGGACCACGCGCCCTTTAAAGATTAGGTGGTCAGAACACCTCAATAACATTAGGAAAGGTGTATTAAATCATAACTTATCCGCACATTTTAAATCACACCATTCCTGTTCCACCAATTCGATTCGTAGGGCTATAGGCATTGATAAAATAGTACCTAAATGGAGAAATAATGATATGACAAGTACATTGGCCAAAAAAGAGATGGAGTGGATATTTAATATGGGATCCCTCCATCCGGGGGGCCTCAATATGGATTTTGAAGTCAAGTGGTTTTTATAAGAGTTATAAGTATCATGTGTATTTTTTTTGTGATTATATTTACTGTTGGTTTGATCTTATACTCAAAAAAACTTTTTTCTAACTTATTGTATCTTAATGTATTCTCTTAAACTATGTAATTTTATATATATTGATATTTATATTATTTATTAAGGATTATTTATAGTATTTTATATTCAATTAAGATTTTATATCATTTAAGGATCTTGAATGGTATGGAGATGTCCATACCCTCCCACTAATTGAGATATCCAATTAAAAATGATTGTCATATGGAGGGTTGCTTATATATACCACAAACAAGCATTTCTATCTTATGAGCCTTGAAAAAGGATGCGCTGACATCCGAAACGCGTTGGCTATATTTGTGAAATCCAAATACGGACTTTGTTATATTGAACCTATTTTTAAATTGGAAAGTCACCTGGATACCAGTGATGCACAACACAATACAGTTTGATGAGCTGTAAATCATCACATGCTTTTACTGATATTAACACTTGTTGTTGGTGTCACACTTTGTTTTGTAAGTATATACACAAATAAATCTATTTCAGTGTTTTGATGTTATCACCCTATGATTATTTCCATTCCCCGCATGGTGCCACGTCTATTGCCTCGCAAATTGGAGTTTGAAAACAGCCACTCAGACGCAAGTATGCGAGTGAGGCTGTAACGGACCATCAGACACACAGACTGAGACAAGTGTGCGGCGGAGGAAAAACAGAGGAAAAACAAGGACACCTGTCATTCTGCTTTTACCTATCTCCGACGACTGGAGGGACCAATATTATCCTTTGCAGAACCTCTGAAACTGTAAGTCAACTATTATCTTGCAGCACTGCACTTGAGACTGGTACTCTAAAGTCTGAAGACACGGCACACGCGCTACTGTAACAGTCTGCAGGGTTAAATCCCCATTGCAGTCACTTGCGTGTATCTATCCTGGAAATTCCCTGGCTATGGTTGTCATGTATTTGAACTATTGATCACATAAGATTGTTCAAACCCAGATTTCATTGCATGGACATTGATTCATGTTTGTTCGTTTTTGTGAAATTGCTATCATTATTCTGATCATCGTTACAACCACGAGAGTGTGCATGTGTTATATATACTTTGTTTACTACTGCTTTGTTGAAGCTTAAATTGCCACATTTTTGAAGCGCTTTATACATAGAATTACCCTTTCTAATTTTTCTTACACTGACAAAGATACCGGTTACACAGTGTAGACACACTGACAAAGATACCGGTTACACAGTGTAGACACACTGACAAAGATACCGGTTACACAGTGTAGACACACTGACAAAGATACCGGTTACACAGTGTAGACACACTGACAAAGATACCGGTTACACAGTGTAGACACACTGACAAAGATACCGGTTACACAGTGTAGACACACTGACAAAGATACCGGTTACACAGTGTAGACACACTGACAAAGATACCGGTTACACAGTGTAGACACACTGACAAAGATACCGGTTACACAGTGTAGACACACTGACAAAGATACCGGTTACACAGTGTAGACACACTGACAAAGATACCGGTTACACAGTGTAGACACACTGACAAAGATACCGGTTACACAGTGTAGACACACTGACAAAGATACCGGTTACACAGTGTAGACACACTGACAAAGATACCGGTTACACAGTGTAGACACACTGACAAAGATACCGGTTACACAGTGTAGACACACTGACAAAGATACCGGTTACACAGTGTAGACACACTGACAAAGATACCGGTTACACAGTGTAGACACACTGACAAAGATACCGGTTACACAGTGTAGACACACTGACAAAGATACCGGTTACACAGTGTAGACACACTGACAAAGATACCGGTTACACAGTGTAGACACACTGACAAAGATACAGGTTACACAGTCCACTTGCCGTTTTGAGCCTTACGATGCCCTCCTTTGTTTTTCGCCTTTCATTTATATACCTAAAAAAGCTTTTGTCCCCTTTTTGTACCAAGTGGGCCAGTTTTTCTTCAGTTTGTGCCTTTGCTGCTCTGATAGCCTTTTTAGCCTCCTTCTGCTTTGTAAAATACACCTCCTTGTCATCATTACTGTGAGATTGCTTATAATTGCGAAAGGCCATCTTTTTTGCTTTCACTGTAGTTGCTATCTCTTTTGTAAACCACATTGGCTTTCTTTTTCTGGGTTTTTTTCTAACCATTCTTATACAAAGGTCTGTTGCTGTTAATAATGCATTTTTTAAATTTCCCCACTGCTCCTGTACTCCTTTTATGTGCCTCCACTCTGCCAAAGAATCACTTGCACATTTCCCCATTTCCCCAAAATCTGCCTTCCTAAAGTCTAGCACCCTCGTTTTCGTGTGGCACGCTTCTCTCCCAGTCATTATACTAAACCATACTGCTTGATGATCACTGGATCCTAGGTTCTCACCCACACTTACTTCTGAGATTCGGTCACCATTTGTAAGTATTAAATCTAAGATGACCTCTTTGCGAGTGGGCTCTCTCACCAGTTGCTTAAGGGACACTCCCTGTAATGAATTTAAAATGTCCCCACTTCTAGTGGAGCTTGCTGAAGACTTATCCCAGTTTACGTCAGGTAGATTGAAATCACCCATAATTATTACCTCCCCTTTTAATGCCATTTTAGCAATGTCTTGTAATAGAACATTGTCCATTTCCTCCTCTTGCCCTGGTGGCCTATATATCACTCCAGTACGAAGAATAACACCCTGGGTTTCTATGGTTACCCAAAGTGCCTCAGTTTTCTCTCCAATACACCCTATTAAAGTAGAATGTAACCCTTCCCTGAAGCTTCTGTACATCTTTTATTTTTTATT
Source organism: Limnodynastes dumerilii (assembly GCA_011038615.1). Taxonomy (NCBI): domain Eukaryota; kingdom Metazoa; phylum Chordata; class Amphibia; order Anura; family Limnodynastidae; genus Limnodynastes; species Limnodynastes dumerilii. The sequence continues at coordinate 7,173 of WWET01000363.1, forward strand.
TTTTGCAAAAATGGACCCAGGCAGCCTGTTCAATGAGTTGGATGTAACATTATAAGAATAATTAGCAACTTCATAGCTTAGCAGCATTGAGATGAAACTAATGCGAGGTGGTCCACTTGTATCCAGGCCAGGTTTTAGAGGGATTAGGGTTAGCTAGGGCGTAATGGGGCAGAGCTCATTTTGACTGATGAATTTGGAAGATAACTTTACAGAATGGTAACATTGGATCTCATAAGACATACTTAACCTAATATAAGATAAAATGAGTCAAAGCGCTTATGCAAAATATTTATTTCACTACAGTGATTAATTAAAGTGCTTAAATAATTGCTTAATTTTTCCATTATTGCTGCTAAATTGAATTGTAACATGTAATTATAGCTGGTATAGTAACTCTACCAGTGGTCACGCTACGTTTCTTTGCCAGAGTAAAAATACTCCTTATAGCATTTTTAAGGAGTATTTCTAGCCAAAGAGAAGTATGGCCCGGATTCACAACCCTGTACGCCTTGTACATACGCCTTTAATTTCCCAATAGTAGCTACCATGCATGCGTAGTAACTATTTAATGTAATCTACGTATCATTTCATTACGTAGATTGCGTATATGCGGTCTTTAAAGACCACATATACGCAATATGCGTAACAAAAACTTTGTCAAGTTTGCTGCTTTCCAAGTCTCTGAGTGCCGCCGTTGGGGGAATGTATGTATTGCCTACGGCCTCAGTGTGCACCGGAGCACCTACCTTGCTATGTTTCAATGCCTTTCAGTGAGTGCATTCCACAATATATAATAATAAAAATATCTCTAATGACTCTGCGCTATATATAAAGACCATAAGATGGCAGGCAGCTCTTTGATATGTTTTATTCCACGTGGCGTCAGTCTTTTCCAGTAATTACATGGAAACAAAGAGAGAATCTAGTGCAGTAAGTTTTTGACAATTTATTAATATTCTAAACACTGATAAAATGTATCTCTTTAAAAAACAATAAAATCTGCGGCCCGGGTTTCCAAAGTGCTGCTCGGGGAGAGCACCGATCCTCATCCAGATGCTGAAGGTAGTAAGAAGTCTTAGGCTGCTGTGAGTCTGACATAGTGAGGTTTTCTGCCTCAGGTGGGAAGGAAGGAGTCGTGGAAGGTGAGGATGGTGGTTGAGTAAGATATTGGAGGAGATCAGACTGATGCTGTTGGTCCCCAGTTTTCCTGACGCTTTTCCTACTATTGGGTTTTCTTTACGAGATTTGAGGAGTTTGTTATTTTGAGGAATTTTTAATGTTTGTTTTTTTTGAGGGTTTTTTTACATTTGTTATTTTTTTATGTTTGTTATTTTGAGGGGGTTTTTTATGTTTGTTATTTTGAGGTTTATGTTATGTTTGTTATTTTGAGGGTTTGTAATTTTATTTTAAGATTTTTTAATTTTTATTATTTAAAGTTTTTTTGTTTGTTATTTTGAGATTTCTTATGTTTGTTATTTTGAGGGGTTTTAATGTGTGGTATTTTATTTTTTATGTTTGTTTATTTTGAGGGTTTTTTAGTTTTGTTATTTTTAGATTTTAAAATGGTTACATTTTTTTTGTTTGTTGTTTTAAGGTTTTTTTATGTCTGCTATTTTGAGGGATTTTTTGTTAATTTTGATTTTTTTTTGCTTGTTATTTTGAGGTTTTTTGTTTTTTATTTTGAGGGGTTTCTTAATGTTTGTTATGTTGGGAGATTTTTATGTTTGTTATTTAGAGGGGTTATTATTATTTTTGGTAATTTTAGTTTTTTTATGTTTGTTATTATGAGGGTTTTTGAGGTTTATTATTTTTGTTTTTTGAGGGGTTTTTTTTTTTAGATTTTTTTTTGTTTTCTTGATGGTTTTTTTATGTTTGTTATTTTGAGGAGTTTTTATATGTCTGTTATTTTGATGGGTTTTTTATGTTTGTTATTTTAGAGGTTTTTTAATGTTTATTATTTTGAGGGTTTTTATGTTTGTTATTAAGTTTATTTTGTTTGTTATTTAAAGATTTTTATAAGTTTGTTATTTAGAGTTTTTTTTATTTTATTTTAATTGTTTTATTTTTTGTTATTTTGAAGTTTTATTTTGATGTTTTTTATGTTTGTTATTTTGATGTTTTTTTGTTTGTTTTTTTTAAATGTTTTTATATTTGTTATTTTGAGGGGTATTTTTATGTGTTATTTTGAGGTTTTTTTTATATTTGTTATTTTGAGGTTTTTTATGATTGTTATTTTGAGGTTTTTTTATATTTGTTATTTTGAGGGTTTTTGTTTGTTATTTAGAGGTATTTGTATTTCTATTATTTAGATGTTTTTTATGTTTGTTATTATAGTCTTTTTATGTTTGTTATATTGAGGTTTGTTAATTAAGATTTTTTAAATTTTTTTTATATTTTGAGGTTTTTTTATGTTTATTATTTTGGGGGGTTTTATGTTTGTTATTTTGAGGTTTTTTTAATGATTGTTAATTGAGCTTTTTTAATTTTTGATATTTTGAGGGGTTTTTATGTTTGTTATTTTGATATTTTTTACATTTATTATTTTGGGGGGGTTTTATGCTTGTTATTTTGAGGTTTTTCATACTTGTTAATTGAGATTTTTTATTTTGTGATATTTTTAGTTTTTTTGTTTGTTAATTTGATTTTTTGTAATGTTTGTTATTATGAGGGTTTTTTTTGCTTGTCGTTATGAGATGTTTTTAATTTTTATTTTAAGGGTTTTTTATGTTTTTTAATTTTTGTTAATTTAAGGTTTTTATGTTTGTTATATTGGGGCTTTTTGTTTGCTATTTTGAGGAGTTTCTTATGTTTGTTATTATGAGGTTTTTTATGTTTATTATTTTAAGATTTTTAAATTTTTGTTATTTTAAGGGATTTTATGTTTGTTATTTTGAGGGTTTTTATGTTTGTTATTTTGAGGTTTTTTTACGATTGTTATTTTAAGATTTTTTTAAAAAATGTTGCTAATTTAAGGTTTTTAAGTTTGTTATATTTTGATGTTTTTTATGTTTGTTATTTAGATTTTTTTTGTTTGTTATTTTGAGGGTTTTTTATGTTTGGTATTTTGAGGGTTTTTTATGTTTATTATGAAGATTTTGATTGTTATTTTGTGTTTTTATGCTTGTTATTTTGAGGATTTTTAAGCTTGTTAATTGAGATATTGAAATTTTTGTTATATAAAGTTTTTTTTTATTTTAAGGGTGTTTTTTGTTTGTTATCTAGAGGGATTTTTATGTTTATTATTTTGAGGGTTTTTTATGCCTATTATTTTAAAATTTTTAGGTTTTATATGCTTGTTATTTTGAGAGGTTTTTATGTTTGTTTTTTTTATGTTTGTTATTTTGATGTTTTTGTTAGTTATTTTGAGGGTTTTTGTTTGTTATTTTAAGGTTTTTTTATGTTTGTTATGTTGAGGGTTTATTTATGCTGGTTATATTGAGGTGTTATTATTTTTGGTAATTTTAGTTTTTTAATGTTTGTTATTATTAGGGTTTTTGAGGTTTATGATTTTGAGGGTTTTTTTATTTGTTATTTTAAAGAGGTTGTTATTATTTTTTTATTTTGAGGGTTTATTTATTTTTGTTATTTTGAGATTTTTTTTATTTTTTTATTGTTTTTATATGTCTGTTATTTTGATGGGTTTTCTGTTTGTTATTTTGAGGGGGGGTTTTATGTTTGTTATCTTGAGTTTTTTTTTAGATTTGTTATTTTGAGGGCAGTTTCAATTTTTGTTATATTGAGTTTTTTTGTATTTTTTGTTATTTTTGATGGTTTTTAATGCTTATTTTGAGGGGTTTTTATATTTATTTTTTTCATGTTTGTTATTTTGATGTTTTTTATGTTTGTTATCTTGAGGGTTTTTTTTATTTGTTATTTTAAGATTTTATTTATGTTAATTATTTTAAGGTTTTTTTATGTTTATTATTTTGAGGGGTTTTTTATGCTTGTTATTTTTAGGTTTTTTTATGATTGTTAATTTTGAGGTTTTTTTATTTTTGTTATTTTGAGGTTTTATATGTGTTATTTTAAAGAGGTTTTTAGGTTTGTTATTTTGATATTTTGAGTTTCTTTATGTTTTTTGTAGTTGATTTTAATTTGCTATTTTGAGGATTTTTATCATTTAGATTTTTTTTTATTTTTGTTAGTTTTTCTTATTATTTTGAGGCTTGTTATTTTGAGGGTATTTTCAATTTTTGTTATTTTGAGATTTTGTTTATTTTTATTTAGAGGTATTTTTTGTTATTTTGAGGGGTTTTATATGCGTGTTATATTGGGGATTTTTATGTTTGTTTTGAGGGGATTTTATGTTTATTATATTGAGGTTTTTTTATTTTTGCTATTTTGAGGTGTTTTTATATTTATTATTTTAAGGGGTTTTTTTTATGTTTATTTTTAAATGTTTTTATATTTGTTATTTTGAGGGGTATTTTTGTGTTTTTTATTTTGAGGTTTTTTTATATTTGTTATTTTAAGGGTTTTTTTGTTTATTATATTGAGGTTTTTTTTAATGTTTGTTATATTGAGGTTTTTTTATGTTTGTTATTTTGAGTTTTATTTATGCTTGTTATTTTGAGGGTTTTTTGTTTATTTAGAGGTACTTGTATTTTTATTATTTTTTTGTTTGTTATAATGGTCTTTTTATGTTTGTTATTTTCATGTTTTTTTATGTTTATTATTTTGAGGTTTTTCATGCTTGTTAATTGAGATTTTTAATTTTTTTATATTTTGAGGTTTTTTGTTATTTTGATTTTTTTTTTATGTTTGTTATTATAAGGTTTTTTATGCTTATCATTTTGAGATGTTTTTAACTTTTGTTATTTTAAGGGTTTTTTATGTTTCTTATTTTGAGGTTTTTTTTACGCTTGTTATTTTTTAATTTCTGTTAATTTAAGGTTTTTATATTTGTTATATTGGGGTATTTAATGTTTTTTTTCGTTATTTTGATGTTTTCTTATGTTTATTTTGAGGTTTTTTTTATGTTTGTTGTTATGATGTTTTCCATGCTTATTATTTTAAGATTTTAAAATTTTTGTTATTTTAAGGGTTTTTTATGTTTTATTTTGAGGGTTTTTAGGTTTGTTATTTTGAGGTTTTTTATGCTTGTTATTTTAAGATTTTTTTTTAATCTAAGGTTTTTAAGTTTGTTATATTTTTTTTTATATATTTGTTATTTTGAGGGTTTTTGTTTATTATTTTGATGTTTTTTGTTTGATATTTTGATGTTTTCTTAGGTTTGTTATTTTGATGTTTTCTTACTTTTGTTATTTTGAGGGGTTTTTATGTTTGGTATTATGAAGATTTTTATGTTTGTTATTTTGAGTTTTTATGCTTGTTAATTGAATTTTTGTTATTTAAATGTTTTTTTGTCATTTTAAGGGATTTATTGTGTTATTTTGAGGGGTTTTTATGTTAGTTATTTTGAGGTTTTTTGTTTGTTATATTTGATGATTTTTAACGCTTATTTTGAGGGGTTTTTATATTTGTTATTTTTTTCATGTTTGTTATTTTGAGGTCTTTTTATGTTTGATATTTTGAGGGGTTTTTTTTATTTGTTATTTTAAGATTTTATTTATGTTTATTATTTTAAGGTTTTTTTATGTTTATTATGTTGAGGGTTTTTTTATGCTTGTTATTTTTTGGGGTTTTTTATTTTTGTTATTTTGAGGTTTTATATGTGTTATTTTGAAGAAGTTTTTAGGTTTGTTATTTTGATATTCTTTATGTTTTGGTATTTTATGGTTGATTTTAATTTGCTATTATGAGGACTTTTATCAATTAGATTTTTTTTTATTTTTGTTAGTTTTTCTTATTATTTTGAGGGTTTTTTATGTTTATTATTTTGAGGTTTTTTTATGTTTATTATTTTAAGGGTTTTTTATGTTTGTTATTTTAAGGGTTTTTTATGTTTGTTATTTTAAGGGTTTTTTAAGGGTTTTTTATGTTTGTTATTTTAAGGGTTTTTAAGCTTGTTATTTTAAATGGTTTTTGTTTGTTAGTTTGTTTTTTTTGTTTGTTATTTTGAGTTTTTTATTTTTGTTGTTTTGAGAATTTAAAATTTTTATTTAAAGTTTTTCTTTGTTATTTTAATGATTTTTTACGTTTATTAGTTTGGAGTTTTTTATGCTTGTTATTTTGAGGTGTTTTTATGTTTGTTATATTTTTTTATGTTTGTTATTATGAGGGTTTTTGTTATTTTGAGATTTTAAAATTTTTATTTAAAGTTTTTCTTTGTTATTTTAATGGTTTTTGATGTTTGTTATTTTGTTTTTGTTTTTTGTTTTTTTGAGGTTATTTTGAGGTTTTTTTATTTGTTATTTTGAGGGGTATTTTTATGTTATTTTGAGGTTTTTTATGTGTGTTATTTTGATGGCTTATTTCATATTTGTTATTTGAAGTTTCTTTAATGTTTGTTGTTTTGAGGTATTTTATTTTTGTAATTGAGTATTTTTTATTTTTTGTTGTTTTGAGGTTTTTTATTTGCTATTTTGTGGATTTTTATTTTTGTAATTTTGAGATTTTTTTTATTTTTTGTTATTTAAAGTTTTTCTTTTGTTATTTTGAGGGTTTTTTATGTTTCCTATTTTGATGGTTTTTTAATTTTTGTTATTTTGAGGGGTTATTTCTATGTTTGTTAGATTAAATTTTCTTACCATTTTCTAGGGTCTTTTTCATTTGACGAAGTCTGCGCATTTGGCCTGCCCTTTTATTTTGTTTCGGGCTGCCTCTTATTATATGAATTTTTCCTTTTTCTGGCAGGGCCCCTAGTTCTCTTGCTGCGAGAAGGCATGGCTGGTGGTTTTCTTTAGTCTGTACCAAAAAAGGAATGACTTGTTGTCTCTTTGCCCCCTTTATAAACCCTGAGACTGGGTGTGGTCAGGTCACATGGTTGCAACATTTTTAAAGGTCGTTTGGGCGTGGTTCCCTTAAAGGTCAAATGGGCATGGTTGAGATTTTTTTGTTTGTAATTTTGATGGGGGTTTTTTAGGTTATTTTGAGGGGTATTTTTATGTTTGTTATTTTGATGGGTTATTTTATATTTGTTATTTTGAGGTATTTTATTTTTGTTATTTTGAGCATTTTGAATTTTTTGGTATTTTGAGTTTTTTTTTATTTTGCCATTTCGATTTTTATTTTTGTAATTTTGAGATTTTAAAATTTTTGTTATTTAAAGTTTTTCTTATTTTGAGGTTTTTTTTATGTTTGTTATTTTGAGGGGTTACTCTTGTTATTTAGATTTTTTTTACGTTTGTTATTTTGAGGTTTTTTTATGTTTATTATTTTAAGGGGTATTTTTATGTTTGTTAGATTTAATTTTCTTACCATTTTCTGGTGTCTTCTTTTCATTTGAAGTCTGCACCTTTGGCCTGCCCTTTTATTTTGTTTAGGGCTGACCTTACGGCCTTGCTTCTTATTGTATGAATTTTTCCTTTTTCTGGCAGGGCCACTAGTTCTCTTGCTGCAAGAAGGCATCGCTGGTGGTTTTCTTTAGTCTGTACCAAAAAAGGAATGACTTGTTGTCTCTCTGCCCCCTTTATAAACCCCGAGACCGGGTGTGGTCAGGTCACATGGTTGCAGCATTTTCAAAGGTCGTTTGGGTGTGGTTCCCTTAAAGGTCAAATGGGCGTGGTTCCCTTAAAGGTCAAATGGGTATGGACAACTGGGTGTGGTCAGGTCACATGGTTGCAGCATTTTCAAAGGTAATTTGGGCATGTCCAGGTTTTTGGTTCCCTCAAAGGTCAAATGGGTGTGGTCTTTTTAAAGGTCAATTGGGTATGGTCTAACTTTGAAACATTTAGTAAAAAGAAATTCAGTAACAAACTTACATAGGAACCAGGATTGTCAATGACAGTCAATGTAGGATTATTTTTTTACCACTCCTGTGATCAGAAATTATCTCTTTCTCCATCTTTTTGACCACTGCAAAAGTGCAGCAAATTCCCAACACAAAAGACAAGAGAATGTTTAACTCTCAGATTTATATACAGACCCTGAAGTCAACATTGTACAGTGGTAAGAAGAATGCAGATCATAGCAGAATTCTCTACATATTGTAGAAAGCTTTATATAATGACCACTTGAATGCTGTCATTGTTGTAAAGCCGTCCCCGACATAGTTTTGTGTTCTAATATACAGTAATTCAGTAGAACTTTAATTTAACAATAACAAAAAAAGATGCTCTTGCTTGTTATCTTATCCGGAAAAGTGAGTTATCCCTGTCAACACATTAGTGCCAGCCAGTTAACTGTTGATACTCTAAACATCATGCAAACATAGAACCACATATCCTGCTGTTATTTACTCTGGGGTAGAATGTCTTACTAGAAACCCAGAAAAAGTCTAATTTAACTGTATTGCTTCTATCAACTCAGTGCCTGTGTACTTACAGGCATGTTTTTAGCAACATAGAGCCAGGATACAGTCGCATATTAAATATTTTTACCAGACTGAGGGACAGGAGCTCGACACAGCTGGATAGTAGTATATAGGACACTGGATTGACAATGACACCTGATCTTCAGTTCGGCGTTTGACGAGAATGTCTGCTGCACACTTCCAGGCTCAATGCGACAAATAGGTGAGTATTAGAGTTAGTATACTGTTAGGGGACAGTTTGACTAGGCTGCAGTTAACGGACAGTTAATGTTAGGTTGCATGCAGTGAGCAGATGGTTATGGTTAGGCTGCAATGAGAGGATGGTTAGCCTTTGGCTGTTGTGAGGGGACGGTTAACGTGTTATTTTTGTCTGACTATTCATTATTAACAACACTAAGGCTGGTATCATGATACTAGCAACCTCAGTGTTGTTAGAATAAGGCCCTTGTAGAATACATTGTACACCTAATGTTGTTGAGTATATAAATTACACAAATGACTTTATATCTCTTATACAATACCCTTGGAGTCTGTTTTACATACCTGCGTTTTATTACCTCAAAGACCGGACTTACATAGAAACATAGAAAGTGACGGCAGATAAGAGCCACATGGCCCATCTAGTCTGCCCATTTGTTTATTGAAAACTATACTGACCCTAGACCCTATTTACCCTCAATTTGGGTTTCAATTTAGGATACCCTTATATTTATCCCAAGCATGTTTAAATTGTTCTACTGTATTGGCCTCAACCACCTCAGATGGGAGAATATTCCATTTATCTATCACCCTTTCAGTGAAGTAATTTTTCCACACATTTCCTTTGAATCTACCACCCTCCAGTTTGTATCCATGCCCTCGTGTTCTATTACACCTTTTCTTTTGAAAAATGGTACCCTCCTCTAGCTGGTCACAACCCTTGATGTATTTGAAAGCTGCTATCATGTCCCCCCTCTCCCTTCTCTGCTCCAAGCTACAAATGCACTGTTGGCAAGTATGACTTCACTGTTTTCTATGGTACCCAATATACTGATAAACTGTTAAAATAGGTTCTATGTACATAAAAGAATAGTGTAAGTATTGGCGCTGGTAAACTAAAATTAAATTGCAATTAATAAGACAAAATGGGGGAGGCTGAGGTAAAAAATGATGAAGATCTCGACTGGACACAGGGAAAAATAGAAACTAATAACAATATAAATAAATAAATACAAAAGGGGGAAGTCCTTAAATAACAATAAATATATAAAGACAAGTAGCAAAGATGGATATCAAACAATAAAATGTGAATAGTCCCAATAGGCTGCGAGTGACAGTCTCAGATAAATTGATCCTAGTGATGAAAAGTACATCACTTCACCTATCTTAGTTTCTATTTTTCAATGTGTCCAATCGAGATCTTTATCATTTTTTTCCTCAGCCTCCTAATTTCCTACCCCCTATTTTGTCTCATTAATTGCAATTTAATTTTAGTTTACAAGTGCCAATACTTACACTATTGTTTTATTGTTGTAATCTTTTAGAGTTGGGCCTCTATTATTAGTATGAGTTGTGCTGCATGTTTTAGCGCTTTTTAAATGGTCTTATTTATTTCTGAGCTATGTACATAGACAGTTTACTATGCACTGATCAAATGGGTGGGGTGCTGTGTACAATTCAGGAGTTGTGTACAGTGTTTTTATGGGCTGGTAACAATAAATTGCTAAATATGCATTGTACAACGACGAGTACAGCGAATGTGGCATAAGGAATAATAAGGAAAAAATAGTATGATTTCTTAAGCAAAACCCTATATCACAGCCTATACATATTTCTATATTTATGAGTGTTTGTGTATGTACTGCATGTGCATATGTGTGCATCACAAGTCAACTATTTCTAATCCTACCTCCCACCCCCAATAACCTTACCTTAAAATCCTGGCTGAAGTTCCTTTCTGGTTAGGAGCTGGGGAGGTCACATGACAGGCCGTGAGAGGAAGTCTCAGTGTGGATGAGTCATCGCCAGTACAGAGCTCAAGAGTTCTGTGTCTCCCTCTCTCTGCAGGCGATGACTCATAGACAGCCTGCCAGTGTCTGCAGCCAGGAGTCATCAGAGAAAAAAAAAAGAGCTACAGAAACTCCCATGCGTAGAGATACACATGGGCAAAACAGTAATATTCATATTTCATATTCTAGGTTTCTATGTTACTATTGTGGCAAATACATTATAAATAAAGAAAAAATACATTTGCAATGAAAATATTTCGAATTATATTTGAATGAACAATTGTTTGTAAATCGTAGACTTACAAGGCATTAAGTCCTTATGTCTAATACATCATAAGTATTTTGTCTCAATTGCTACATAATGCACTATGAAATGCAAAACATAATTCCTTAAACAAGTAACTTTCTGAAATTATTATTTATCATAAGAACAAAAGTTAAAAAGGTAAAGCAAGACTTTGATTTAGAAGTTAATATTATTGGTATTTTGGATAAGTGACCATTGTTCACCATTATGTCTTGTATACAAGCATAAACCCATTAGGATTGCTGACTTTTGTTACTCTTATTTGTAAGATCAGTAAGGCACCTCTGAAGTAGTCTTATCTGCAGGGTTTTCTAGAGGACATTCATTTATACAGACTAACTTTCAGCAAGGTCCACAAGACTCCAGCACATACACCATGATAGAAGCAACAAATGCATCAAAGTCTCAAAATCTGACTTGGGGCCTGAAATGCATCTGTTTTGTAGCATTATTACTCATTCCTGTCTTTAGCATCCACTTAGACTTCATCTTCTGTATATACTGCATATCACGTCCATGCTGGACAGACAAACCTAGGAGGGGAGAAAGAAGTGTCAATATTTTAGTATTTAATAATGACAGAGATAATAAGCTAGCTGGGGTGCTGACATATAATATCAGATTATGTAACAATACAGCCAGGGACTATAGGAATTCTTAGTGACAAGGTAGACAATTTAAACATTAACTTTGATGTCACTAAGTTTAGGCTGTTTGTTGAATATAATGTATCTTTCACCATGGCGGTCATCATTCCTGCATAATATAAGAAACCGCAAAAAAACAACCAACATACATATAGCCCTAAACAGGGCAATTAACTGAGCAGCTTGATGAACAGACATATTTACTAAATCATTCCATACTAAAATGACCCTCACTTCTGCCACTAACACTGTTGTATGACTGGATTACACAGAGCACCGAGCACTTTTACAATACAAATGGGCTTGTCCATTGTGTAATATATTAATCTCCAATGTCCTATAGAGTGTGAGCTTGCAGGCAGGGCCCTCTTACATACCCAGTCTTTCTGTTGCCACCCACAACAACTTAAAACGGATAAAAGGGAGAACAAGGGAGCGCCTAATAGTGCATTAAAAGTTTTTATTATTAAAACAATAATGTTGGTATTCCTGGTATACCATTGTTCCAGGGACGCCAGCTGGCCCCTAGAACGGTGATAGTCATATAGAAATCAGTGGGTTTGTTTTGGGCCTTCCACTGGATGGAACTGGATGACACCACATCCAAGTTTAGGAGGGATTGTCCTAATTTGCAGGCCACAAAAAGGGTGGAGTTTATGGAAAAGATGGTGTGGTTTAAACAAATGTCGAATTTATTTTGAATGGTGTTAAATAAGATTAAATGTCATTAACAAAAATTGTACATGTCCTCAAGCTGCTAATTATTTTTAAAATGTTGACAGTTACACCCAACTCATCGATTTAAACTCAGGCGATGCTGGTGTATATGTACTAGTGTGTGTGCGGAGTGTGGGTTCCCTTTGCAAATTTATTTTGATAGGGCCGCACGCTCGCAGCCAGTTCCGGTGCTCCAAAAGGTAAGTAACTATCCCCAAACCACTCCCTAAATCTCTCCCGCAACCCTAAGCCCCCCCCCCTGCAGTCTTACCCTAAGTCTCCCCCACCGCAGCCTAACCCTAAGTCCCTGGAGAGGGTTACTCACCTCTCCGCTGGTCTGGCTGCAGTGCTTCCAAAAATGAATGGATCTTCATAAAAAAAAAATTCTGCAATGGCTCTCATTCAAAGCAGGGACAGCCGACAAGCATTCATCTGTCCCTATTTCGCAAGGAGAGACATTGCAGCAGAGACTCACAAAGGTGTGTGTGTAAGAGTGTGTAAGAGTGTGTATATACATATTATTGAGGCTCGAGTCCAAGTGGATTTTTCACTTTAGGAACTGTGAAACCGGGGGGGCTTAGTGATATTCTCCCCTATCTTGTTTTTTATAATATTGAGTAAGATGTCTACATCGTATTTGATATAATTTAGCTTGGTTTATCTATGTTTTGGGCTTCATTTTCTTTATACTCGCTAACTTGGGTTTGTGGCTATTGTTTATTACTGATGTCAGAGCTCTTTATATAGTTGGCAATAACGGAGTTTGTTTTTCTACTACTAGTGCAGTATGTGGACTCTATTACAGTTGCCTCTGCATTTCCTATGACAGTGATGATTTATATGATTCAAATGTTGTATATGTTTTAACAATGTAATAGCTGTTTTTGGTGCCGTTGTTCTAACTGTTTATGTGAACTATTTCCTAGATTTAATGTGATGCTGGATTCCTAAGCCAGGCGTCCCGGGATACTGCTGCTGGATTCCTCCCCGTGGCAGACAGTGCTTCCGAGTGCCAGAGGGAGCGTTGCATTTCCAAGGTAACCCTGGGATTGACACTCCCTGGCCGGAAGTGGGGGAGCAACGAGGCACAGCCCGGAAGCACGAATGGCAGCGGTACAGATTCAACGGGGTGTTCTTTGGATTGGGTGAGTACATACACTGTTTTATTTATAGTCTGGTTGTTGGTGTGAGCATTTTTTTTTGTATGTCCCTGATGAAAGTGACTATTAAGTCACTGAAACGTCTGAAATAAAAGACAACATTTTTTAATCTGAACTGAAGTCTGAGATTGCCGTGATACTTTGCTTATATGTGTGTGCGTGTGTGTATATTTGTTTTAAAGTAGTAAAAATAAAGTTCAACATTTTTAGTCAACTCTTACCATAAATTATGTGAATTCAGTAAATTGTAATATTTTAACTTACCAGTCCCTCCAGTCCAACCTAGAGCCTTGTACTGCTGTAAGACCCGGCCTACAGCTCTTTGGTTTTTCGATACAACCAGAGCTCTAGATAAACCAAATTTTTGCTTGTAGTATTTCAGTAACGAGCGATGACCAACTCTAGCCCCTGCAACAAATAAAGTCGCTTCATGTTACAAGAAACATTCATGTTATTGGATAACAAACTTTAAATTTATCAAAGATTAAAAAAAACTGTACAGTATAGGTGTCTGTGTTTTTGCTTAATTACTTTGATCCCACAATGCATTCTTAGTATGGGGCAGACAGTTGGATCTGCTGGTGTCGTACGGTCAACACATTCAAAAATTATAATACAATAGTGTTGGATCATAAATGTATTTTAAAACAAAATTCTTTCTTAAATTTAGCTTTGATAATTTGAACATTTTTGGGGCTATATGTTTAATAAAAATAGGGCCTTATAATGCATGAAAATGTACTCAATTTTACAATGAGACCTGAGCTGGTTTAAAATTTTTATGTGAAAATGCCCACTTTCTAACATATATAGTGGAACACCCCTGCTGCACTTGTTCAGAGCACATAGAAAATAGGTGCAAACACAGTTCTCAATCAGCTTAATTGACTAGCTATATAAAGGTCATCTTGTCAGAGCTGCAAAGAAAAGTCTACCCAAAATAAACTAAATAACATTAGAATAAAATAGGTCTTGTATCACTGGGTCTTCTAAAGTACATCTTACAGTTAAGAAACTGTATTAAAAAGTATGTATACTGTGGCAAACAAAATTGTAAGAAACCAGATAGAAAGTGGACATACCTTTCGCTAGCAACAGGCATGTACGCTGGTGCAACTTAGAGATTGGTCTCTGCCTAGAGGGTCTAAGATTTGGGTGGACCTTGAACACTCTGTTAACTGATTCTATCCATTACCTGACCTTCTGTGGACTCCTCAACTGCTGAGGCCTACAGGCTCCCTTCCCCTTCTCAGCATTTCTCATGGGCTCAAGGTGTAGATTAACTGTGTGGTTGCTAATCGCTTATTTGTGTCCCATCTCGTAATTTGTCTTTAACAGCATTGTCTAAATTAATTCCTAATACTAGCTTTAAAGTTTGGAATAAGCAAGGTATAGAGTCACACTCTCAGATTACCCATTCTTATGGCCTCCGCTGAACATTTTAGATACCTACAATCATCCCACTGGTGGAAGACTATAAATCGTAGAGGAGGCCCTATTTCACTTCCTCCAGAACCCTACCTCTCTAGGTTGACCAGACCCTCGGTTAAAGGAGACATATCAAACTGGCATAAAACTCTGACCTAGGATCCCCCGTTCCCTAAACTGCAGGCTCAGTTGTTTTGGGAATCACCATTTCAGACAGTGGGAACGTATCTTTGCTCTATCCTTTCAGTCCGCTAAGTCTATTGACCACTCTGAAAGACAGCTTAAATTGCTGCACCATCTATACTATACACCTGATTCTGTCCTAAAGACATCACCTCTGGTTGTCAATATGTGAGTGGCCACATCCTTCCGGCAGCAAAAATGCTCATAGGACAACTCTTCAAGTCCCAAACTACCCCCTCCATATTCAAATTTATAGCCAAGTTTTCACTCTGCCACAATATGGAGACCCTGGGAGTTCTGTGTTCCTCATAGCTACGTCTCCCTTAATGCTATGGTTCAAATGGGCCGAATTTGTCCACACCCTCCCTCTTATTCCCCTTCTAGTAGGGGAATAAAAAAAATTTGTTGGGAAAAACTTACTAAAAGTTTCTAGCTGTCTCTTGTCCTTGGGAAGACATCCCCCCTCCTTTTCTCTGTCACTCCCTTTTTTTGTGTAACTGGTAATAATGAGCACAGATCATATATATATCTGAACGGAATTGTTTTGAACATTGTGACTCAGGTATTCCCCACCCCTTTTTTTCTGTACCCCTTCTGAATTTCAAAAAATCTATGAAAATTGTTTGGTAAAAGAGAGTGGACATACTTTTCAAACATTACAAGGCTACCTACCAAGAATATCTACGCATATTAAGCTATGCACTTTATGCTACAGGTCACAAACGAGAAGAGAAGCATTTAACACAATGAAAGAGCAAAGCCTAGACTACATAAAATCAATGACATTGAATAAACATCTCAATAACTGCACCTACATAATTATATATACAGAATGAGAAAATAATCAGTAATGGCAAATGTGAATGTGTTATGCCACACAACCAAATTCTAAAACAGAGAATGCAGCTTTCTTTTAAAGGACGGCATGAATTATATGGTTTGGGAAATTGGTATTAAGTATTGTACCAAGGGCCATTATGGGTGCACATCTGGTGGTGTTGTACTAAATGTGATGTAGTCTTTTTCCAGACACTGAGTATGTTGACACAAACAGTCCACACCAAAATGGTTAGTGTAAATATAGACATATTCATGATATCCGTGGTGTAAGTGTGTCCATAGTTGGATAGTAGGAGTGGTATGCAGGGTCTATAGTTATTTCTGCAACCTTCATACACTCAACATTAGTCTGACAGTGTCTAAGTATCGCTAAAAATGACCTTGACAGGGCTGTTATCCTGACAACATTAAGGTCAACAGTATTATTACATCGAGTATAGTGATGTCCATAGTAAAATGTCAGACAAAAATGCTTACAGTAAGCCTACCCAAACGATGTCATCATTGCAGCCTAACTCTATACATCTCTTCTCCGTAGTCTTACCATAACCGCCCTGAGCCATAGCCTAATCTTACCCTAACCACGGACCTAGGGCTTTTGGTTATGGTAAGAGGGTAAATATGGATGTCGGAACCACCGGCTGAATACACATTCACCCTAACACAACCAGTAGTACTAGGGTTATAATGTGTGCCAGACTAGCTGGCAGTACTAGGGTTAATCTGTGTGCAGCCGATGGGACCGGATGTGGACATATTAGGCCATGTGCAGAGCTCCGGCCGCATTGCAAATGCAGCCGGAGTTTCCCGATATGTTCTACTGCGCATGCGCAGTAATTCTGTAACGTAATCTATGTTACTTGTTGCAACGTAGATTGCATATATGGCCCATTCACACTGTGGACGGTACAAGTTTTGAAATATTATGTGTCTGAAAAAACTAAACTGACCCCATATGGAGTCAAAGTCTGGTTCCTGCCCCTACCGGCAGTCATTCCTATTCCTTAGAAACCCTTGACTATTCTAATCCAATATGGTGGAATGTAACAATTTGGAATTATTAATGGATTGTCCATCAGACCAAAACTGTGTTGTTGTTCAATCAGCCAGAATAGCCTTCAGTCTCTCTTCCTTGTTTTTCATTTTCTTTTCTCTTACTACTGAACTGTTTGTGTTGTGTTTTTCTACTTAATATTGCAGGTTTATTGTATGCATTGAAACTTCTAATGAGATTTTGTCCTTCTACCTCACCAAAGCCAAATGTTTTGCATGCTTTAGATTAGGTCATTTGGGCACTGTTTTCCTAAATAAAGAATGTATACTAAGGGCCGTGCTCTGCTTTACTGGAAAACACACTAAACAGAACCGAAAACCCAGCCATGTCCCTGTATATATACTGCATTACATTCTGAATTGTCAAAGTACACATTTATGTACACAATATTATATAGAAATTGTAATTTAATAAGCAATAATTAATGTGATGCACTAATATTACCTCTACAAACATTTGGGAAAACCCCATATGTATAGGAAGTTTATAAATACCCGTGTAAAATGAAGAAAATGTATTAGGTTTGCACCTTGAAATGCAGTTGGTGGATTATTAGGCTCCTTCACAGAGCAGCTAAGGGGAAGGTATTTTTCTCAGTATGATTCCTGAACAGTGACATGAGTCAGGTTCACCAAATGAATCTAATTCTAGGTTTAATCAATATCTGCTAAATACACTCTCTCTATAGCCTAAATACACTCTCTCTATAGCCTAAATACACTCTCTCTATATATTTGTGAGCTCTGGATGGAACTTGAATGTGGTTTGTATTTAAATGTCTGGCAGTACATGCACCATAAGAATCAATTCTCCTGCTTAGCCAGCTGCAATCACCACTTGTAACAAGGGAATAACTAAAGTGGATCAAGTGTAATTGTCACTGATGACAGCTGTCATTACTGAGATATTTTTCTCTAATTTTTAGAATATGAAACGGCATATATGTTACACAATCATATCTATAAATAGTCTGTTAGTTAAACTAAGCAGATTTCACCAATTAGAAAAATAAATAAATGAAGCAGAATCAGTTTATTCCACTATCCAGCTTAATAAAGAAAAAAGATCTTTACAGAGCCAGGAAAGAATGCTGAAATGTCCAGTATTGACTGCACAAGGATATCTCCTTTAAACCTGCATTAACGTTTTATACAAATCAATAGACTTTCAAATTGTCCAGCAAGTGCTGCAAAGCCAGACAGCGCATCCACTTATTAATAGTTGTGTCATAAAAACGGTTATTGTATAATGAGGACATATTGAGGCAAGAATATTACTTCCTGTCCTAACAAAAGATCAGCTGTTAAAGAGATATGCCATTTACCATTTTGTTAGGTCCTGAATTTAGAACATACATTTTTTAGAGATATAATTGTTGAACATATATGACATTATTTACTTATATATTTTTTCTTCATGAAGGTTTTAAGCAAGGCAGAATGTTATCTACTAAAATGAATATAGCGTTATTTCTTCTCTTTAATTAAACTGCCCAGTTAGCTAAATTTTATTAAACTACCCAGGAAGCTAACTCCCTCTGTAATGTCAGTTGTGACTATAATAAATGGAACAGTAACAATATTAGCTCATAGAGGCATCATGCCATATTTTAAGTTTTCAAAACAATTAAGCACATACAACTATTAGAAACATTATTGAATTTTGATGATCACTGAGCTAAGAAACAAAATGCATTATTTTTTCTTTCGGCTGATTGAAATAAGCCCCCAATGTCCTACAGACTGTCAGCTTGCGGGCAAGAACCACTCACAGCGCAGTCTTTTCTTGTAATGCTTGTTTAGCACAAACAAGTGATCATTTATCAATAATAAAGTATAGTAGATCACAGTACACATGAAAAAGTGACTCTAGAAACAGAATAAATAATCATTGATAAAAGAAAATGCTATATCTATGAAAGATATATATTTGTGCCTAAAGCTAGTATTACCTACCTGAAGGCAGGACCAACTCCATTGTCTCCTCATCATAGTCCAAATTCTTCTCATCTGGAAAATGCTGGTCAGCCATTTCTTCATCTTCTCCTGCTTTATAGTTTGGATAACTGGACCTGTGGCACAATATAAGGAATAAAAGTTTCATTAGATTTTTGCAGAAAAGTGGGGAAAAAGACCAAAAAAAGTTAGCAATAGTATCCTGAAAATGACACCATGAGCCTGATCCAGATAGGAACAGAAGAAAAAGGAACACAAATAATGGGAGGTTTTTGAGTAAAGCAAATGCAAATGCAATTGGAGCTCTATTCTGGTAAACAAGTATTGACACAACAATCAAGCACAGTGCAGATACAGTCCCCTCTTGACTGTAGGGTTCAGAGTATTTACTGGTTATTTACAATCAATATGCTCCATGTTAGTGCTACACTGACATTGCAGATGTACCAAAAATGCACACATGCTGCACAACATATGCATACCTTTTGGAGCTTGAAAGGATAAATGCTACCACAAGATATAGACAGTGGGGTGTCGGGTGTCAGCAGCTACTTGGACTTATATTTGAACTGTGGATGGTGCAAATGTTTATCTGTCTCTGTGTGTACTTACATTTGGCTGTGGACTTCACTCATGTACGGGCATGCACCGTTCTCTACATCAACTACATTCATCCATTGCTTACTGCTGAAGGAACGCCCCACTGACCGCAGGTAGTCACAACAGTAAGTTGCATAAGTGTGCGTTTGGAGAGTGCAGTGCAAAGATACGCAATAATATGTCATGCCAACGTGCAAATGTTCCAGTCTCAATTAGGTCCTAACTTTTATAACCTTAACCGTTTATATTTGCTTTTAATGGTAGCAGAAACTCAGTCAAGTGCAGTTTTCACCAGGTCCTCTCTCTGTTGCCACCCACGCAGCTGACTTGATTGCCATAGTGTAGATAATAGAGTGACACAACCATGCCATGAGGTCTACTTCTATCACTGCGCCTCCATGAAATCAGTCAATTTATTGTGACTATGAAAACCAAAATCAATTTAGAGCTTGCTAATTGTTTGGATGGATTTCTTATGTGGGATTACTACTCACACCAGTAGACATTTGACAATGTTATTAGATCCCTAATGGTTTAGTTTTTGTTTTGTATTTAATAAAACAGAATTAAAATCATAGTGTTTTTTTTTTAGTATTTTAGTTGTCACAAATATGGGATTCATAGTAAATGCTACTAGAATTTTTTCCTCCATTTCTCAAAATCTTTGCACATTTTAAAGAGACAGGAATATTTCTATTTGTGAGATAAAAGTTTACTGCAGGAAGTGAGTGATCAGAAATAAAACAGCCATTAGTAAAGTGCCCCATTACAGTGCTCACCACTACTAAATTGTCAGCAATTTATGGCTCAAAGGGTGTGACATCCCCTCAAATCCATGGGACATAGAATCTGGTGGCAGACTGTCATAGGAACCCTGCCGCCGACCACTGTGGATGTTGGATCCGGTCAGCAAATCTAAATGGTAGCTAGGGTAAATCATTCTATTTTCTCTTCATAAGTTATTCATACCTAAAGTCATAGAAGTCTGCAAATTCCAGGGCAGCATCTCCATCAGTAAAGAGCTTGCAGTGACTCTTATCATTCATGTGAGCTTGGACCGATTCTGTAGTGTAAAATGACTTTCCTTTTTCATTGCACCACAGACATATCTTCCCCACGCCAACCTTCTCACCTATACAAATAGAAAAAGAAGTCGCATAGCAACATATTATGAATCTGCCACCTATTGCCAACACAAGAACTCTGCCATGCATTAAGACGCTTTGGTCTATGCTTTCCACATGAACAAGTGGTATCTTTATTATTTGTAATTGTGCATATTCGTGTACTTGGTAGTTTCTTAAACTACCCTTAACTTATTAGATACCATGTGACAATGGATATTAATAATTATATCTCCTGGCTACCTAAAGTGCTGATATTTTTGCTATACTACAGGTAATAAATGAATGTATAATGTAATTTAGGTTGATGTCATTTTGTTAATTATTAATGATAAATTATTAATTGAATAAATACCTAAATAGCGAATGAGACCCTGAAGATCTTGGAGATACTCAATGTCAGGAATGAAGAAGCTGTGGACTTTGGTCATGTGAGCAATGTTCTTCACCAAAGAGCGGGAGTGGTGATGGCAGAACAAGCAATCTGTGACAGGAATGGCTCCAATGACTGGGGCACTGTCTGTGGCAGCAGCAGCACCTTCTTCAGCCTCATCAGTATCCTCCATTGCCTCATCACTGTCTCCTTCACCTTCTTCTGAATCCAAGTCTTCCCAGTCTGCAAAAATATATCATATATATTATCATTATTTACAGAACTCCACCAATCCTGCACTATGTGACATGATCATATCTATGTGTGACATAGAGGCAACTAAATTACATTTCATAAATAAGACATACATATGACATGAAGAGAAGCACGGTGAGTAGCACTTGTGTCTCACAGTACTGAGGACATAAGTATGATTCCAAAACAAGGCCTTATCTGTGGAGTTTGCATGTTCTCCTTGTGTCTGCGTGGGTTTCCTCCGGGTGCTCCGGTTCCCTTGCACATGGCAGTAGGTTAATTAACAGTAGGTTAATCAAAATTAACCCTAGTGTGTGTGGCAAGCGTGGAAGTTTGTTTCACAGGAAGGGTCGTTGTAAAGGGCAGACTAGATGGGCCAATTGGTTCTTAACTGCCGCAATCTCTGTAACAAAATGCTACGTAGATAGTGTAAAATATTTACTACGTGTACGCATTAGCGCAGCACTTAGAAATCGGCACGCAGCTTGAAAAACACGTAGTCGAGAATCCAGTCTGCTGTGTCTAATCATCAGTGAAACAAAGGGGCTGATTCAGAGTTGCACTTCCACCTTTTTTTAGGTGCAAGTGTAGACCTGAGCAATACCATGTTCAACTGCAAGGGGAGGCAGATTTTAATTGTAAAACCAGAAATAAAATTAGGAGGTGAAGTTTCTTAGCTCAATTCTATTTTATTGAATAAACATAAAACTATGTAGTATTTTAGTACTATATGTAAATATAACGTATTTTCCCTGCATGCAATTTTTTTTAAATTTATTAACACCTCTTACTTTCAAAAATGGTTTAGCCGAGCTGTACACTTCCACCTAAAAAAAGGTGTAAGTGCATCTCTGAATCAGCCCCAAAGGCACTTAACAGATCCCAGAATTAAGGCTCTCCACCAGCAAAGGAAGGAGCCATGGACTGATTCATTACCAAACTGAAGCAATTGAAGCACAGTTGTAACCGCTGTGAATTGATTTCAAGTACCAAAATTGAGGACATTGCCAGTGATTATGTCACTCATCGGTGAACCCCATAAGATTAGCTGACGACGTCCAATTAAAGTATGCAAATTTATCTAAATAAAGCTGGGTACACACTACATGTTTTCCTGATCCCACAATAATCAGATATTTGATACAATATAGTTTAAGTGTGTACACAGCAATGATCACGCCTGATTGTTGCAAAGTACAACACATCATTTGATCACATCTTTAAATTAGTCAAATTAAACAATCAAACAATGTTACAATGTTGCTTCAAATGTGCAGTGCATGAAGATCCTGCCTTCTCTATACAGTTCTTGTTCCTCATCCTGCACTAGGACCATCTGTGTCATACATAATTATCATTTTTGTTGGAGCAGGGGGTTATGGAGAAAAAAATCACAGATCTGCCAGAATATTGAGCATAGAGTGTAAAGATGCACTGTCATGCCGATTCACACAGCAAGCAAAATAGTTTAAAGATATTGCAATGTGTAAAAAAAAAAACACAGCTTTAGAGTGACTATTAAAAATGTAGTAACTGGGAAAATGCTAAGCAGACAACACCAATTTCCAGGGAGATTTTGTCGTTTAGACAAACAACTTATAACCTAGGTACAAATAGCCAATTGTACCTTTGGACCACCTAATGAACATAATTCAGTATGGCAGCTCAACAGTCTTGAGGAACATTACAGAATTTGGAACAAAAGTTTTGCTAAAACATCTAGAAACAAAATAAAAAGGACTATTTTAAATAGAGCCTTGGTCAATTAGGCAAACATAATATATTTGTGATTCCACTTAGTTCTGGGTAGCTTATTGTTTTTAGATCATGGACTCTGTCTAAACAGAGAAGCCAGAGTCCACCGATTAAATGACTGAAACTTGAAAAATGACTAAGAAAAAGGTTGAGCATATAGGCATCTCCACTTGGTTCATCATTAAAAGGAGAACAGAGGAGAGAGTTATCACTGATCTCAAGAAACAGATGAAGGTATTGTGCACAAAGACATTTAATGAAAGAGGATGAAACAAAAACTGCTCTCATCACAAGTCATCCTGGCTTCTTTCCATGGAGATCAATAATCTCTATGGGAACTTCTCCCATCCTGCCATTACTGTTTGCTTGCATTTTAGACACTGAAGTCCCTGATCAGTGAGCCTTCTACAGATGGTTCAAAAAGTCTGTGTAATGAATAAATATATAACTCACATATTCAGAAATGAATTGCATTGTGCAGTAGTGGTGACTAATACTTTGAAATGTCAAAATACAGTACTTTATCATTGCATGACAAATACAGAAAGTGTTTTAACCTTTAAATGCCCCAGTAAGAAAATACTTTTTTCCCAGATAATATAATTAGATTCAAATATCAATAATGATGTAGGCAGAATGCCAATCAAAACAGAATGATTGTTAATCAGTATATGTAGACTACAAGTATTCCTATGATTATGATAACCTGAAGTGGTGTCCATTAAGATCTGTAATAACCATTGGGGACTACCTATCCAGTTTATAATCGCTTTACTTCATAACTATTTCCAAACAATCATGTCTTTTATATCAGACCTATTAAATAATTTTACGATGATAGGCACATATAACTAGGGACCAGATCCAGAGATTAAAAATAAGAGAGGAAACTTACGCCTGGGCAAAACTGTTGATTTAAGGAGAGTCATATTATCTGTGTGCAGTAAACAAAAGAAAAGAAATGTTCCGGCATGTAAATACAATGGTTTTGCCCAGGAGTAATTTCCTCTCTTATTTTCAAACTCTGGCTCTGGTCCAAGGTGTCTGCTTTCTGAGAACCTCAGGCAACGAACATAGCACAACAGTCAACTTAGAGGCAGTTGGTGGAATACATATAACATTTTTAACCCATTTGAGGTACATTCTAACTTCCCTAACACAGATTAGGGTTCATTTATTAAGAAGCCAAATAACCTACCAGCATGTTTTTGGAGTGTGGGAGGAAACCGGAGCACCCAGATGAAACCCATGTAGACACAGGGAGAACTTACAATCTAGTCAAGGTAAGGGAATTAAACTCATGACCTCAGCGCTATGAGACTCAAGTGCTAATCACTGAGCAAAAATGCTGCCCTTCATCTGCTAACTAACAGTGTTGGGGCCCAGCATTCTATAGCAAGCTGGGATATGTATGTGAGGACATAATAATGTGCTTCCTGTGTTTCCTCTAACAAAAAAACAACAGCTGATTGTTAATTGGCTTCAACAAAAATTCCCAAATGTGTATATCTTTGTTTATGTGAAACTATGTACTATGAGGCCGTTACAGAGGTGCCTGGTTAAACTACACTTGCTATAGGAAGAATAATAAGTAAACTGTCAGGAGACTAAACAAACATAATAATATAAATAATATAATATAATAAATATAAACATAATAATGTTTACCTCCTCCTTCTTCCTCCTCCTCATCATCTTCTTCCATAGACACATGTGTATCCTCTAGAGATTCCAGTTTCTTGGCCTGTTGTTCATACCATTGCAATCTCGGAGGCTTTTCAGGCCTTGTTTTTACCTGGGGTTCTTGACTACCAGGACAAGATACTACAGTACTTTCCAGGCCAGTGGTTGGTCTCTTTTTGGGAGATGAAGAAGGCTGTGCCTTGACTGCCTGTTGGATAGCTGTGTTCATGGCATCTTTGTCAACAGTCTCCACACTAAGCCCTTTCTCTAAATTCTTCTCATTTAGCATCTCAACCTTCTTTGCGACGGCTTCTGCTGCCTTCTTTTCTAAGTCCAGGTGTTTTTTGGACTTCAGGTGGTTTTCATAGGAGTTGAATGTGGAAAATCGCTTGCAGCAAACTGTGCAGTAAGTGGCAGTTTCTTTGCTCTCCTCCTTAGCCACAGCTCTCTGTGCCAACACCCGTTCTTGGAAATTCTCTGCTGTTACTGGGGGCATGTCAGCCACTTTCCTTTTTAGATTGTATCTATGCC
The DNA here is from genome assembly GCA_011038615.1 of Limnodynastes dumerilii. NCBI lineage: Eukaryota > Metazoa > Chordata > Amphibia > Anura > Limnodynastidae > Limnodynastes > Limnodynastes dumerilii. Next base: position 32,147 of record WWET01000363.1, read on the forward strand.
AGTCAGTCTTGTAGTGGGCTCTCTGGATATCTGGATCAGCAAAGGCTACTCGGCAGGAGATGCAGGTGTAAGATGCCATATTTACGCAAGTGTATCAAAGTTAAATTTCTTAAAACTGAAAAACAAATATATAACTTTTTGATTATTACCATGGGTGATGTTGCAGCAGACCTAACCTATTCATGCTTATATAGACAGATTTCTTAATTTATATAATAAAATATCAGAATTATAAACAATTTTAAGCAGTTCACACATTCAGCTAATCTATTTGACCTAATCCAGAATATCTAATCTTTTACTATTTCAGATCAATAAGTATAAAAATATAAAATAATTGAAAAACAGGTACGTGATAAACATATCAAAATAACTGAACCTGCTAATATAGTTATCAGTAAAACCATTGCACATTCCTTTTCTGCATACTCATTTGGCCAGTGTTGTTATTACTTTTTAATTCTCACCCCTCCTGGTTCCCCATCCTAGTCTCTTTCCCATTCCCTCCCTTATATTTTCCCCTTTAGCACTATGGCCCACTTATGCACGCAAAGTCCTTAAGTGGGCTCTATGGACAGGAGTGTGCCCTCTAGATGTTACGTTATTTTTAATAATGTAACTTCCATCATACAGAACGAAGATGGCTTTTAAGTAAAAAGAGGCTGAGCTTCCCCGCCACCTGCAAAGGTGGACGAGGGAAGCATTTAAATTTTACAGTGCAGGAATCTAAAATTTTAACAGTATTGTAATGTCTATCAAATTCAAAGCAGACACACGTTTTGTTTGCGTATGTTATGATACAAAACAGTCAGACATACCTTTAATAGACAGACCACCAGGGGCCAGATTTACTAAGCTGCAGGTTTGAAAAGGTGGAGATGTTGTCCATAGCAACAAATCAGATTCTAGCTCTCACTCTCCTATTACATACTAGAGAATGACAGCTAGAATCTGACTGGTTGCTATGAGCAACATCTCCACTTTTGCAAACCCGCAGTTTAGTAAATCTGGCGCAAGGGCTGACAAGACAATAACATTGTTAAGACAAGGCTTACAGCATGACAAAGAGTGACCTTTTTATAAATATTATATTTACAGATCATACATTATTTTTATTATTTTTTACCCAAATGTTCTGTGTTTTAACTGTTTACTCATGGATTGATTGTGTAGCACGATCAGGTTGTTTAAGCCTACATGAATAACTCGGTTATGAAAACTACGCAATACCCTTAAATCACCGCTCTTAGCGTTGTGGTATGTGTCTTTCTGCCTGTGCCCACTACAATGAAACGTCCAGTAATTAGAAACATTCATATGGAGATAATAATATGACCACTTACATTAACTGTACAGTTCTGTCACGTTTTCCAAAGTCCACTTCCTGTACCTGCACACACGCCTCTACAACAAAGAAGTTCCGGGGCACATCACCACTTGACGAGGTTGCGCAGGAAAACACGATCGACCATCTTGGACGTGGGCATGTCACAGCCTCCAATGTGCTCCATACTATCTCTCTCTGCCACCTGCTGGTTAGATCAGAGAATGTAACCTATGTGTTATTTTGTTCACTATTGTGCTGTGAAGGTTCTGTTTCACTATGTATACTGGTAGTGTGACGTATTCCTATAGCCGTTTTCAAAGATGTGAACATAATACCTCACACAAATTAGGAACACTATACATCAAGGAAATATTAATGGAAAAAAATAATGTCTTTTTTAATGAAATGCATTACACTGCTAAAAAAATTGGTACTTCTTTATTTTTGCGGCCCCCGCTACGTAACTTACGTATCCCCGCTATCCGGGTAATTGAGAAAGAACTAGTTTGTTTACTACTATCTTATTCAAAGTACCTGATTCAATTGACCGCAAAGACAGGAATAAGCACAAATTGCGCCTAATCCCGTTTATTACAGTAAGAAGAATTTATGGATTTTCATACTTAGCTCTATAAGGTGCGAGATAAAATCCGCTATGTTAATTAGTGAAAAATGAACCGCGGCCAAGCTTCATAGGCAATTGAATCCGCCCAAAGACTCACTAGTAAGAACCTCTAATTAGAACAGGCATTGAAAGCTGAACTATACATATGATTTAAGCATTAACCTTGGAGAAATGTGAACTTTCTATATCAAAATAAAACAAAAAATGTATCCATTACTTCAAGGACCAAAGTGCCAGGCTGATCAATTATAGTGACAATCCTCAAATATTAAAACTTCAGTATTTAATAATATTTACAAGCAATAGATTTTTGTATGAAAAATGTTTCCATACTCACCTTAAGTTATAAATGAATACAATTTTTTCAGCTGTAGGACAGCAGTATTTCATATGGCCCACATTCATGTCCCCAAATAATGTTATGCTCACCACAGCTGCAGCATCTGCAGCAGCACCGGCGGAGCGTGCGCGCGCGCGCCCTCTGCTGGAGAAAAAATAAAAATAATAATACGTAAGTAGCGTAGTGCAGCAGGGGGCCGCAAAAATGAAGTACCAAAAAATTTTTAATTTGATACATAACTGGAAAAGGGTAATTGAGAAAGAACTAGTTTGTTTACTACTATCTTATTCAAAGTACCTGATTCAATTGACCACAAAGACAGGAATAAGCACAAATTGCGCCTAATCCCGTTTATTACAGTAAGAAGAATTTGTGGATTTTCATACTTATACATATACTTATAAATGAATACAATTTTTTCAGCTGTAGGACAGCAGTATTTCATATGGCCCACATTCATGTCCCCAAATAATGTTATGCTCCACTGTAATTCCCATAGTTTTCTTGGTGTGTATTATACCTCACTAGGCAACTGAAAAGGAGGAAATACTAAGTACCCCCACAAAAAAGCACCGTTTAACCAGACCTGGAATCAGGGCCATCTTAACAGTATTGTAGGCCCTGGAGAAATCAATTCACAGGGGCCCCTACCAATCCATTAACAGGAATAAAAATGTAAACAAATCTTTGAACATTATAAACTTTGAAATACATAAATATTTTAACATAAATGATAATTCAACAATCATCCCTCCTGCATCACACTATCCTGCATTGATATAGGCGATTATGCATTAGGGAGGCTTTCTGGATCCATATGTTGTCAACATTGTATCCAGAAGGCTTCAACAAAACCATAAATTTGGAGTTCGGCTGATGATTGGAAATGTCTGAAGGACTATATTTATAACAACAATAATATATTAATTTGCTGTTTCATTGTCTATGATAAATATAGTGACATTTGACCAGATCTAGGCCCCTGCACGCTTTCCGTACGTGCGGGGGGTCTGTCCGTCCGAGAGGGGGGAGTGCACGCCTCCTGTCACTCCCCTCTCATATCGGCTTTATGGCAGTTTGCCTTAAATCAGTCGGGCAGCTCAGCGGTCCATATGACCGCAGATCCCTACAAGTGTGGGAGCCCCCTCCCACACTGTATACTTTGCATGCTTCCCCCGCCCTAGGAAATGGGCTCAGACGGAACAAAGTTACTATCGTAACCCTAGCGTAACATCTGGAGAGCACATGCACCCTCCAGTCAAGTCAGACCACTTACGCACCTTAATTCTGGATCTGGCCCATTGATGCTAATATGATATTTATTCTGACAATAAGTAAGTTTTCAACCTGGTACTTCCATGTATTGACAATTCTGGAGCAAGCAAGCTACTAAGGATCGTCATCCCATGAAGACATCATACAGAGGGAGAATTGTTGGACTCTAGAAGGACCTTCCCCTGTTGCTTGAAACAAACAGTGATCAAGGTCTGTGTATTTATATGTACACTACAGAGTGGTGATTTGACTCTTTATTAGTTATATAACCCCTATGTTCTAGTGCTTTTGATACCACAGCATTTTATGTTTAATAAGTAAGAGGGGTTCACTTGAATATAATTAACAAATCACCTTGCTGATTAACTTTAAAGTTGCTGAATCGCATTTTCTTGACTGGATATAATAATATTGATGATTTCTATTTGAAAGATACAAATATTACGTGGCAACTACTTGAGCCTAACTAACAAAGTAGCTCTTTGCTGATTGTTTCAAAAGTTGTTGATATGCATTTTCCTGATTGGACATAAAGATAATATATATTAGTAAGGTATACTGTATGTGGTATATTAAATGTGGAATATTGTATGCTTTACTGAAGATGACACCAATTAATTGGTTTTTGAACACTTATTTTATATATGTGTTGATTAAACTGTGTGATATTTGTACTAAGCTACGGTGGTGGCCTTTTGTATAGTGCTGTTAGAATGTCTTGCACTATTTACCTTGGGTTTACAGAATCAGAGTGGAAGATCTCATTCCTGACAATAGCGCTTTATTAGGCACTAATCATTTTTTTTAAAGAAAAAGGAGAATGACTGTTGTATAGCCATCTTTATCTTTTATGTGTCCAGTCAGCTTTCTGCCTCTTCATTATGTGTCCAGCTATCCTTCTGCCCAGCTTTGTCAGCTTTCTGCCTCTTCCTTATGTGTCCAGCTATCCTTCTGCCCCCTTCCTTGTGTGTCCAGTCAGCCTTCTGTCCCCTTCCTTTTGTGTCCAGTCAGCCTTCTGACCCTCCTTGTGTGTCCAGTCAGCCTTCTGCCCTATCCTTCTTTGTCACACTTATGTTTTGATATTCTTACCTCTGACACTGATGTGACCTAGGTCATCAACACAGGCATATAATGCCAAGCACTATGTGTGTGTGGAATGCTAATCTATTACTTAAGAAGTGCTTCCGCACAGTAATGACACACCGCAAGTCTACACTGCATGAACTGTTGCTGGGGTCTTAGCCACCGCTAAGATTCCTTCAATAAGAGGTGAAGCGGCAGCCTGCAGATTTCACATGCGGTGCAGTCAAAGTATTTTCAGAGCAACTGCACTGGTCCACTGGGGAGCTGGGGATTACGTGGCTAACCAGCAGAAATATAGGGCAGTCAGTCTGAAAATGCTTTGACTGCTGGATCCAGGCAAAATGTGGGACCCGGGGCACCTGCCCATTCTGCCACATGGAAAAATAGCCCTGCCTGGAATCCTCCATGATCTGCAGGACATCAGTAATCCTCATCTTTTTCTCTCTTTCTATTTTGGACACTTACTGATAGATAAGTATAAATGGAGATTTTACCATTATGGCCCTCTACATATATTGATTTCTTTTTAGAACAAGCAGAGAAGAGTTAAGCTCTTCTCTACTTTGGAACTTCTGTAAATGGTCAGTTTCATGCTGTCCCATTCTGACAAGAACAAAGGATTTATCCAGTGCTGTCTCTGTGCTAAATAAAAGAAAGCAAAAAAACCAAAACATCTAAATAGAGAATACCATTTCACTTTCCATTTTATACAATAAGAAAAGGTAAACAATTCAGGACCATTTGCCTCTATAATACATCCCTTCAGCTGGACCTGGATTTAATTACCTCATTTCTCATCATAAGCAATTTTTATCTAACATCTTTCTGGAAATCGTTAACATCTCTGTCAACTGGAAATGTTTATTTAAAATCAACTTGGTGAAGTTTGTCATGTTTTTAATAGGAACATACTTAAGTCAATTCTTTTTTTGTGCCTAGAGGCAACTGTCATTGCCAGATTAAAACACTGCTCACTATTAAATGAGCCCCCCCCCCCTCTCCCTGTGATTCCTGTGCTTCCTAACAACTCCCTCCCCACTCCAACCAGGTGATGACCACCTCCTCTCCCCTCCTTCCCTTCCCTTAGTTTTCTCAAGGGGAAAAAAAAAACAAGTATTTCACTTTTGTCTTCTTAAGAATGTTTACTGTTGCTCTGTCAGTGTAGTACACTTAATTCATCCTGTATTCTATTTTTTTATGAGACAATTGTACTACTATGGACAAAACGGAAATGATTGTTTTTCCTCCCCCTAGGATTTCCTCGCCACCCACAATCACGATAACCATTGGTGACACCTCTGTCTCCTCATCCCCTCACGTTCGCTGCCTAGGTGTCATCCTTTACTCCTCACTTTCCTTTATACCACACATCCGTGCCCTCTCTCATTCTTGTCATTTCCACCTACGCAACATTGCACGCATCCGTCCCTTCCTCACCAAGGAAGCTACTAAAACCCTTATCCATTCTTTAATCATATCACGCCTCGACTACTGTAACCTCCTCCTCATAGGTCTCCCACTCACCCGTCTTGCCCCCCTTCAATCCATATTCAATGCTGCTTCCAGGCTCATCTTCCTCTCATGCCGCTCTACCTCGGCCTCTCCTTTATGTCAAACCCTCCACTGGCTTCCTGTCCGCTTCAGACCTCTCTTTAAACTCCTTACCCTGACCTTTAAGGCCATCTCCTAATCCACTGCTCCCTACCTCTCTTCCCTCATCAACATGCACACCCCTTCCCGTCCTCTCCGTTCTGCTAACCAGCACTGTCTGACCTCTTTACTGATCACCACATCTCATGCCCGTATCCAGGACTTCCCCCGTGCTGCACCTCTGCACTGGAATGACCTCCCTTCTTCAGTCAGACTCTCGCCCACATTGCAGGTCTTCAAGCGTTCACTCAAAACGCACCTGTTCAGGTTAGTCTACCCCTCCTCCACTTAACATCCTCACTGCATCCTTCTACTATCCCTTCTATTCTATTCCTTCCCCCTCTGCTCTGCTCACACCAGCAGTCCACTTCCTTCCCCCTCCTTATGTCTTCTGTAAGTTCTTCCCTCCCCACTTAGTTTGTTAGCTCACGTGAGTAGGGACCTCCATCCTAGTGTTGTTCCTTCCTCCACCGCTCCCCCCTCACTTTGTACCCTCTTGTCCCCCTCTGCTACCCTTTTACCCCGCCCCCACCTAGTGGCTCCCTCTCACTGCGCTCCATCCCCTGCCCCGATCTTCCAAGCTTGACACCTCGTATTTTGCCTTGCGTTCTGTGCTTGCTACACTTATTGAAATTTTGTGATATTTTTATATTCATATTGTATTTAATATGTACTATGCTGTCCCTGTATGTCTGTTCTGTATTTTGTATGGACACCTTGTGGTGCCTTATAAATAAACGATAATAATAAAATAATAATACTAATGTTTGTATTCTGAACTCGCTACTACTACTAAAACTGAGTTAAAAAACAAAACACTGCTCACTAGGTAAAGTCCTTATTTCTGTGTCTTGTGTCTAGTGTGTTCTGTGTGTGACAGACAGACAGACAGGGCCTGATCCAGACCTACGCTCATGAAACGCTCATGTGCGTAGCGTATTTATGCCGGCGTACCTCAGCTGCACTTCACTCAGCACTCCCTTTGGTCATAATTACTTTTGCCTTCTCCTAACTTTTCTGAGCGTAACCGCGTGCGTCCTTAAGCTCATTGCGTAGTTACGATGCTTAGCACGCCCATACTGTATGATTTAAATGCCTCACCCCGCCCTCTATTTGTTATTACAGAGATCGTATGCCTGGCCACGCCCCCTCGAGTGTAAATACAAAGCTGTTACAATCAAGGCCCATGAGCGTAACATCTGCCCCGCGCTTGCGCAGTAAGTACAAAAGGCCGCTTTTACGCTTACACCTGCCGTACACTGGTATCAGAAATCTCCACATGATAGGACAATCCCATAGACAATGGTAGCTATCTGTCTCTGAGGCACGGCATCGCAGTCAGATGAAATGTGTGTAGATGAAATGCCCATTTGGTACCGTTTAAGTGGAGACAGATAACTGTGATGAAATATGTTGAGAAACAATTTACAGTCGCCAGAGCCAATTCATAAGAGACATTTAATCCTTAGGGAGTTGAACTGTGGTAAGTGACTGAAATATTGTTCTCCAGTGGACAATGCCAGAGGTCTCTGAATAATAATCTGTAATATCTCTTCAGAGTATAGTGCATTGACATTACCATACATTTAGGCATTGGAAGCATTTGGGCAGTGTCTAAAGAATTGTGCCAATCTGGAAGCCCCTAATTACTTATTGAATATATTTTTTCTCTTGCAAAAGGCTATTGTTTATGGTCTCATAACATTTTTCAACAGCCTCAGCATATGTGAGACGTTGTCTATGTGTTTTATACACTAGTTGCCCTATACATGATATTCCCCCAACTTTCCAAATGTTGAAGGAATAGCATGCCATGCCCAGCTGAACGTTTGAATTATGTATGAGTAGAAGATGTAAGATTTTGTATATGTGCAACGCATGTTTATATCATAGGATTGGTGCAGGAAAGTAGGATCGTTGGTGCAGGATATAGGATAAAGTCTGAAAGAAAACTGCTAGGAGCCAGTCCTTAATGAATCTTAGGTGGAATGCATAGTTGTATGTTATAATGTCAAGAAAGTTAATCCTTCTATTATCTCGTTTGCTTAAGTTTGCAACATCATCTATGTCTTCTATATTTTTTTATCTATGAGGTCTCCCCAAGGTCTCTTTATTTTGCAGGTATGGTTGAAAGTCAGTAGAACTTGACAGGTTTTCTAGGAACTGCCATGCAAGCTCTGAATAATGGGTTGCAATCGCGGCATGATCTGATCATAATATCATAAAATAATATAATTTTGTGGAGTTTACATTTATAACTAAGCAATTTTGATATCAATAATTGACTTAGTTCTATATGCACCTGAACAGAATGTGTACGACCTGTCGAGGAGGATATTCAGCCTCCATGGGTCTGTAAACTGTAGCTTTATCTTTAGGGAAGGTATGAAAAGATTGTCAATATACTGTTTGTTGGGGAG
>WWET01000363.1:40891-51198 GCA_011038615.1 Limnodynastes dumerilii
GTTGTGGGGAGGGGGGGGGGAATATATCTATTGTTGGATCGCAAGTTACATAAAACTCCCTTCCAAAGATTACTGGGGCATTAATACATTGCTACAGTTTAGTCTGAATTATTATAAAAAAAATTCCCTCCACCCATATTTGGTGCATATAGATTAACTAGCTTATATGGTGTGTTTTGTATGGTGAAATACTGTATGATGAACCTTCCTTCTGAGAATACAGATTCTCCCACCATGTATTGTAAATTGGCATTTAGGATAATTGTGACCCCCTCTTGATTTAGTGCAGTAATTAGCTGAAACATAATGTCCTATCCAAAGTATTAGCTCCATCCATTGTACTTCAAATGGTATGGTCAATCTCACCTTACTCCAAAGGATGGCTTGACACTTAAGGGATTGAGGCGATAATACCCAAAGGGTTTTGGGCAAATGGAAAAGAAAATATTGCTAGTTTTTAAGAAGTAGAAGAAACATTTATGGCCAGATTTTTTTTTTTATATATTTATATTTAAATATTTTTATATGGTGTGAACATGATTTATTTTTTGACATTCAGTTGACTTGTATACTCAATTGTTTTATTTGATTTATTCTATTCTATTATTCTATTATATTAGCCACTGAAAAACGTAGGCTCACACTTTATTTGAACCTTAACTGAATATGCTCCTTAGGATCACCATCTCTCCCTAGTTTACCGATTGGTTATTAAGGAAAATTAGCATTGATGGGGTACAGGCAGAGGCGGCCCACGGCATAGGCCGTATAGGCGGCCGTCTATGGTCCCGCGGGTCCTGGGGCTCCGCACCTCCTGCTTTTTAAGTGAAAAAAATTAATTTTTTTTTCTTTTTTGCAAGCCTGGAGGCAATGGCCGCCAGGCTTGCACTTGTGCAGTAAAGGCCCCGCGCGGGGCTGCGGCAGCAAGTACAGTGCCGCCAGGTTCATCATCAGGGGCCTTCACTTCCCGGAGACTGTGTAATCACATACACAGCGCCTGGACTCCTGCGTCCAGGCACTGTGTATGTGTTGCTATGGCAACACAGCGCCGCCCCTGGGTACAGGTCTAGAGCTAGTAGGGCATTCCCAACACCCTTTCATTGCCACCTAGCTTAGTGGTGCACACATTTGTGACTACTCTGCAAATTTGCAAATAACACTGCAATAAGCCGGGTTGAAAAACCTGGCTTATTTCAGGGGTGGAGATGTGAAAGCGGTATTAGGTACACCATAAAAATTGCTAATGTTTCTCCTTTTAGAGCTGTGCTTAGTAAAGGACAGCATACTATGGTCATAGGAAGGATAAAAAAAAGAGTTTGGAAGGAGTTGGTCTGGATAAATGAGGTCTATCTGTCTGGCTTTAAAGTATGGTAGTAAAAAAACACTTCTCTTCACATAAGAAAGCACAGTACTTGTCAGACAAGAACCCTCTTTAAGTCACAGTACAGTTCTATTACAAAGAATTTTGATGTAGCATAGACAGAATAAAAAGAAGCTAAGTGATGTAAATGCGTAATTGGAGATTGCTATCAAAAACACTCAACAAAGTTTTAATTTTTTGTTTATTTACATATCTGATTCCACCTTATCTTAGCTAAAGAAAACCTAAATTAGTAAAATATCAAAGTGCATTGTTTATGTTGCAAGCATCCTTCAGCAAATTATACAATAAATAACAGTAAAAACAAATCAACATACAGTACACATGTAGATATAACTTAGCTTCAATGTTAAAAGCAGATGATTCTTTACAAACATAGCAACTTTTCTGTTATCACAGTTTACACGTTAACAATTATCATGGCATGAAGACAAAATGAGATGGTTTTGTTTTTTAAAAATAATAAAGTGCATTTATTTATTTTTATAGATCACTATCTTATCCCAGTTATACTATAAGGAGAGTTGGTATTAACACCTGCAATAGGAAACAAGAAGTTTATGTCACACAGGTGTGCTTATTTGTTCTGCGATGTAGAAAACAAGCTTACATACTGGATCTGTTTATTAGAGGAAATAAGGAGTTTTGGAAGATAATGGATGCACTGGAAGGATAATTTTTTTAAGGTCTGAGAATATCAGAAAAACTTTCCATAGATGCCATAGAAAGAAAGCTACAACCATATGAAAAGGCCTAAACAATGTGAAAAGTGATTCTCAAAGATTCAATATCTGCATTGCACTCAGTTTTTTTTTAATTAAAGCAAATAATGTTCAGTACACTAGGGTTGCAATATGTTACGTACAAGCCCATTTCATAGTAAATGGGCTGTGCTTCCAATCTACCCGCTAAAGTGGGCAGTGGGGAAGCACGGTAATTGTACAGTGTGGGACCGCTGATCCGCACTACTGAGTTAATGCAGGCTTAGCGTAAGCTGCCATAAAGCCCGCACAAGAGAGGGGAGTGACAGGGGGCGTACACTCCCCTCTCTCTCTCTGACATACAGACCCCGCACGTACGGAAAACGTGCGGGGGTCTGGACCCAGTCCAGTGTTTGCATGTTGTTTTCCAGATGCTCATTTTCATTCACCCTCTAAAACCTTACTGGTAGGTTAATGTAAAAATACACAACTCTGCTCTATGATGAAATGTTTTCTTTAATGTGCTTGGTCCAAATTAATTTTAGTAATAATGAATAATATTCAGAAGACCACTGTATTAATCAGTTACATCAAAAAGTGTTTATTGAGAAGGGTAGCCCTAATGTATGTGCTGTATTGCTGAGTACAGGCAGAATATCAGTGATAATGTCACTCCTAAGTTCTTTAACTGTCACATTTGTTTATTGTCATTTCCATTGAAGGATTTGTCTGGGCAGAATATACTCAAACCAAATTATTCTCCAACTTACCATCATAAAACAAACATGACTGGTTAAAACTCTCTTAAAGCCTGACTTTTTTAATATTTCCCCTAATAAAAAGTGCTGGTAATGGTATATTGAATAGACTGATGTTTCAAAAGTTACATTTGAATCTCTCATTATCAAATCTGAACCACTAGAATAGTCTCTTTATACTAATAAAATCATTAGCAAAGTTATTCATGAACATTTGGCAGATAGGGAACAAAACCATGCAATGTAGGTGACATCTATTTACTAAATACTATATAGTAATAATATTTATAATAAAAAATGCACTGTGTAAAATTGTCAACAGTTTTTGCAGCTTTCTGACTGAGTGTGATCATTGGTTGTACACACAGTCCCGTGCTGAGTTTCAGCAGAGTCATAAGCAATATGTTATTGGAAAGTCTTAAAAAGTTTCAGCTACTTTTGTTATTGTGGCATTACATTGGAGAAAAGCAAGACATTAGAGCAACGGGGAAAAGATTCCACATACAAGTTTAAGTGAACAGAATTCGGTTATTAGTTATAGATGTTTAATCACCAGGTCTTAGCTAAATGTACCATTACATCCCTAAGGGAATGCATTTTGCATGTCTCTTGTCCATAACACAAGAGTAAACACAAATGTTAAGGAAAAGCAGCCCCAATGACAATGACTTGAATGACACCTCCCTTTAGCTTTTCTGTGGCTATGCAGTTGAATAACCCCTTAAATATAGCTGGTAGCTATGAAATGCTTTACTAAAGCACAAAGCTTAAGAGGGGACCCAGTAAGTTAATATTTAAGGTTTAATTGATTAGTAATTCATGATTAGGGGCACCATTTATTTCTGTAAATCAATTTTCTACATCATTTTGGAGTCTTGTATATTTTCCAGCATTGCTTAGTTATTCCCATTCTTTATAGTATTTATGATTCCCTTTAAATCTTTCTGCAATTCAGCTGCAGTTTACATATAATTGTATCTTAGTAAAAGCAATATTTCTTAAAGGTGTATAGCTATTTAGAGAATCCAATTTCAATGTGTCCACACTAGAGGGCAGCAGTAGCAAAAACATGACTAATATTGTAGGACAGCATGCACAACAGAAATGCAATATAAAGTCATAGCAATAGGATAATATTAGACCACTAAATCCCAAGATTGATAAATCACATCACTGACCTTCCCCCTGTATGTCATAAGCAGTCCACATCCTTTGTTTTGGCAGTGTGAGTCTGCTGGTCTATTTCTATATTAAGCAAGAGAAGCCTCCAACAAGTAAACTTCTAGACAGCACTAATAGACTATAACTGACATATATCATTTGATATTACTTACCATGTACTTCAGGTATATTATTCAATTCAATAATACATTTTTCATATCAATTAATGTGAAAAAGGCCTTACTTCTTAAATTCTCACATATTAGAGCTCATTTACTAAAAGGGTATTTAGATGCAAAAGTTCTACAAAGCCACAATCATCGGTAACTTTATTGTATCTCTTAAGTGCAAGTTTAATATTGACACAATTGTTATTGTTTCTAAATGATTTATATTATTTTTAGGATTTTTTTTTTAATTTTAAGTCATTTCTCCAATACTTAAGAATTGAGAATTGTATTATGTTATTTATTATTTGTCTTCATAAATGGACAATCATGTTCCAAAACATGGATCTAATGAAAAGGTTTTGCAGATCTTTTATCAGATTACTTCATTAATTACCTTTCCAATAGACAAACATAATCATTGACATGTACGGTGGCACTGCAACCAGCACTGCCATCCTGGATATATATGTGTGGTAGACGTGCCACTTCCAGATCCCTTTATAAGCAGTTACTATAAAGTAGAGCATAATGGGATGGGGGAAAAAGCTACTCATAATATCTCTCACACATATAGGAAATAGGGAAGACAGATAAACATCAAGGATTAAGGAGCTATACAACCTAAATACAAATCCTCTGCTAAACACTTACCTTAAGGAGTATTTCATGGTAATGATATTTATGTTCCAATGTGAATTCCAATGTTATCCTGGCATGAAACATATTATGTTTTAGAAAAATCTACACAAGGTCACATCTTTCAAGAAACCATTTATAACTATCAGAAACTGATGGTAATGATCTGAACTTGAAGATAATGGGCTGGATCCAGACCTTGTTAAGTGCATGAACTTAGTTACACCTGGGTTAAACCATGTTGATTGCAGGGGAGTCATATTTCATCTGCTGCAAACAGTATTAGAGTTGAGAGGTGATGTTTCCTATCCCAAGTCTAAATAACAGTGTGATAGTAAAGCTGGTCAGTATCTGTGTGCAGTAAGCAATTTAAAGATATATCCCTGCATGCAAAGTATACAATTAACTTGACTTCCCCTAAATTCAACAAGGTTTAGCCCAGGTGTAACTAAGTTAATGCACTTAACAAGGTCTGGATCCAGCCCAATATCATTTAAACCCTGCAGACCAACTCTTGCCTTAAGTGGACCCTGTATTCAACATGTAAATGACTGTCCTATTTGCAGCTAGTTTACCCTATGAGTGTGTTAGTGATCCATCTAATTCAGAAACATGTTTGATTTTACCAAGCATCTAATGACCTATTAATTCATGAAGATACAAAGACAAACAAATAAGGCCATTTAGTGTAACTGTTTATCTGAGCCATAATAGCTATTCATTGTGAGTGGAGATCAGCAGACATTAACATAACCCAGGTGATTCTGCAAATAGCTTTGTAAACTTTGAACTGGATCCAGCATTAGGACACAATTACGTACTAGCATAGCGTAATTCCCAATCCTATATTCCGTATGTTTGAGGGGAGCACACACCCCCTTTGTACTTCTGCTTTCAAACCCCACCTTAACTTTTCCAAAGAAGGATGGCCACGTAAGGAATACAGGATCATACATGGGCTTGGGAAAGCCTTTACTGTATGATTAGCATTCCTATTCCAACCTACCATGCGTATCAAGTACTCATGGTGAGTGGGTCTATCCTGCCCTTGGAAAAATCAACGGAGAGCAGCATTAGTCAGCTGCTTTCCAAATGGAAGTCCCTGTACTGCGCATGCACAGTGCAAACATATTCCGACTTACGCAAGCCAGGTGCATAAGTCAGCCTGTGTTAGCAATTCTGGATCCGGTCCTTTGATATGCAACTGGTAAAGTAACATATATTCAGAGCTGTTTTTCCCATATTAGAGCTATGGCTCAATCCTGCTATGAGTACATATACAACTCAATGTGGCAATTACACTGTGCAATAAAGAAAATGTCTCCTAAAGGGACAATGTAGTAAAGGTAGCAATACATAAAGCTAACAGTTTTTCAAATTTCTCTAATTACTTTTGCTGCATGTTAAATCAATTTTATTTGTTGCTATCTGTGAGGTTTCATTGTTGTTTTCCTCACAATTTATATTAATAGGAGTTGTAACTTTTGTATGCTAATGACCCCCAAGTAGACTGGAGAGAAACCCTGAAGATGGCTTCTTGCCCTTGGGCTCTTGGCTTGATGAATGTTCCAGTTCCTCATCTATGTCATCAAGTTCTGACTGGTCCAAAAGTTCAAAATCATCAGCTTCCTCTGATTCAGTATCCTCAATGGAGCTTGCAGTTGGCGGTTGTGCAGAGAGCAAGACTGATTGTAACTGGTCTGCAACAACTGCAGAGACTGCAGCTGTAATGGCCTCACCAGTCGTACTACTGATTAGATGATATGGCTGCTCACTGCCCAGGAGTATTGACAGTGCTGCTGCAGAGCATTTCTGAAGACTTGACTTGTCAATCTTTTCATGCTTTGGTTTGCAGGGCAGGCCTATACTTGAATCTTCATCATTGGATCCTGAACCATTCTCTGGAGAGGGGAATTCTTCCAGATCTTTAGAGAAGGCCTCCTCATGGTCACTTGGCCTGTCAAGATCTGCAACAAAAACAAAAATACCATTCTGATAAAATGTGTGTTCACAAGATGTAGCAAAATACATGACCACTAGTACAGGTGAACCATTATACTTAGCTGGTAACCAGAACCCTACACGTAAGTCTAGACGTGCGGCCAAGCTAATTATACGTAAGGGCTAAACCTTACTGTACAATTTAAATATGAAGTCCAGCCCACTGTTCGTATAAACTATGCGTGGAGGTCTCGCTTGCCCCTGTTACGGAAGTTCTGTATGGACAGAAACCAGTTCCGTGCATCCAGGACCTCCATGCTTAGTCGCTGTATTGCACATTTGCAGTATGCATGGATAAGGATATTTCTGCATCCAGCATGCATCTCTCCTTCTGATACCGTTTTCACATCTCCAAGTGGCAATAAGCCAGATTTTTCAACCCGTGTTATTTGCAGGTTTTTTTTTTTTTTTACAAATAACCC
The DNA here is from genome assembly GCA_011038615.1 of Limnodynastes dumerilii. Taxonomy (NCBI): domain Eukaryota; kingdom Metazoa; phylum Chordata; class Amphibia; order Anura; family Limnodynastidae; genus Limnodynastes; species Limnodynastes dumerilii. The sequence goes on from WWET01000363.1 coordinate 48,122, forward strand.
TTTTAAGTCCAGCAGGAAAGACCCAGGATATTCTGGGCTGCGTGCGCCTCCTGGAGATAGATTTTGTTACTATTACCATAGCAACATTAAACAAATCTATTCAATCGGGTGCGTTAGATGAGACCCTGGTTGAAAAACCCAGGTCAGCACCTTTCACATCACCCCTTACGAGGATCCGACACAGAAAAAAACCTTCTTTTTTCTCGTGTCTGAGTCCCGGGTTGTTTAGTGGTGATGTAAAAACCATGTTGGTTGCAGGGGGAGTCAAGTTAATTGTATTCTTTGCATGCAGGGATATATCTAGACTTGGGATAGGAAACATCACCTCTCAACTCTTATACTGTTTGCAACAGATAAAATATGACTCCCCTGAAATCAACATGGTTTATTGTCAGCACCTATCACCCCTTACGAGGATCCGACACAGAAAAAAACCTTCTTTTTTCTCGTGTCTGAGTCCCGGGTTGTTTAGTGGTGATGTAAAAACCATGTTGGTTGCAGGGGGAGTCAAGTTAATTGTATTCTTTGCATTGCAGGATACACATATATATACACGCTGATGAACTGAATGCAGTATTTTTCTCGCCTACAATAATTGTCAAAACTGTACTGTTCTTTCTGACACAGCACATCTATCAAATCATGAGGGTTAAGCAGTTAATAAGGCCTCTATCCTGCGTGCATAACATCTATGAGACAAAAAAAACAGTAGAGGCTTCCCACAGACACAGGCTTATTATGGCTGGCACATATAGGCTTAGATGCAACATTTGCAGTTGGGCAAACTATTATCTAAAGGGGTGCTACTATTAACTGTATTTAAACATAGGAAAATATATAGAATAGGGCTGACACATAGTTGAAAGTAACAGCAAAAAATTATTAAATTTATATTAGAAATGTGATTTCTAACTGTTTTGTAATTTAGATATAAATTAGAGTTGTAAACATAAAACTATTCAGTATATGTGTAAAATAAGAAAAATGAATCAGTATTTCCCTTAATTACACCATTTTGTGCTGTTACGCCTAACTCTGGATCAGACATAATGGGCTGGATCCAGACTTTAGTAGGTGCTTGAAATTAGTTACTCCTGGGCTAAACCATGTCGATTGCAGGGGGAGTCAAGTTAATTGTATTCTTTACATGCAGCGATATATCTTTGAATTGCTTACTGCACACAGATACTGACCAGCTTTACTATCACACTGTTATTTAGACTTGGGGTAGGAAACATCACCTCTCAACTCTAATACTGTTTGCAACAGATGAAATATGACTCCCCTGCAATCAACATGGTTTAGCCCAGGAGTAACTAATTTCAAGGACTTACTTAAGTCTGGATCCAGCCCAATATGTTTACATTGCAGTAATGTTTTTGTCATACCATCTGATGTATCAGTCTGTGGAGTGTACCCTTCTGAGAGGTTGAACGTTCCATTGTCTGTCCAGGACAAATCTGAAGGTTCTGTATCAGAAACAGATAGTTCCTTGGCAATTGTTTCCTGACAGACCTATAGAAAACATAATGCAACATAAGTTATTACTTATAATAACTGTAATATAAAATGGTGGCACAACACAACTGTTGCCAAACATCTTAAGTCTCACAAGAATCCTACTTTCCAGGATAAATAGACAGCATACATTCCCAGATTATCTATAAATATACTGTAATCACCAGGCCAGAATTGTCACTGTCTAAGAGTTTTCCATTTCATGCTAGTCAGCAAACTCTGAAAAGCTGCCAGAGATCACTGTATGGCAGAATATACTCACTATGGACCATATTTACACTTAATATACGCGCATAAGTTTCAAGGCAACACCCATCTCCCCTCGTATTGACGGATTTTTGAAGACTTCCGTCACCATAAGGCAACCTTAACCTTAACAAATTTGTGCCTAAGTTGCTTAGGTGCGTGCGTACATTACTAACCGCACCCTTATTAGGCCATTTAAATGCCTCCCCCCACCCACTATCACATAACTTCTATTTATGGAGGACTGCCATGCCCTTCTATGTATCTCACTAAGCAGTGATTTAAAATCAGTGCCGAAATCCTACATGGCTTGTGTAAAAAAAAGTTACTACGCATGCGCAGTTTATCCGCAGTTTATGCAGCACTTTCTTAACTGCGAATACGGTCCTATGTCACTTGCACTGAAGCTGGACATGAACTACATGTTTTTCTCACGATGCAACATTAATTGGTCAATTCGATTTTTTAATTATGCGAACAAACAATGTTATGTACTTTGCAATCATCAGACATGATCGTTGCAGCGTACACACTAATCAGACATTTTTCCAAACACTTGTTGGAACAATTGTGAAAAAAGCATGTACTGTGAAGCAAGCTAAGGTTAGCCTCTGACAATTCTGGCTAATTGTAATGGTTTCTTACTTTTATGTTCTGTAGTATATACTCTGCGTATTTGTCATTAATCTCTGTACTGCCCATTGAAAATGTAAAATAAGCAAAGTATTTGTGTTATTTTGATAAGAGGAGTGGCTATCAAGATTCCCTAAATCAGGGCTTCTCAATGGGGTGACTGAAAGGATTACCAGTAATACCCTGCAGTCCCTTAATATATATGTGTGTATATATATGCACAAACCCCATTTTGTATGTTTGTTCTAAAGCATGTCTTGGATAGCAGCTGACAGGGGGTGCTGTTTCAGAGTAGTTGATTTGGAGGCTTGGGGACATCTGCCCGGGGTGAGATCTCAAACACCAAAAGACAGAGAAGCCTTGTAAGTAGCTGGTGGATTACCATATATTTGCAAATGTATGTAATTAATTCTCTGACTATTATTTTAAAGATATAGGGCCTGATTCAGAGGCTGAAAATAAGAACTTAAAGTTACAACTGGGTTAAACCATGTTGATTTCGGGGGAGTCAAATTTCATTTGTTGCAACAGTATTATAGTTAAAAGGTGATGTTTCCCAGCTCAAGTCTAATTAGGTGTAACTTTAAGTTCTTATTTTCAGGCCCATAATGTCATAGTTTGTTGCTGGTTAATTGCAAGAGAGCTGGGTGAATTTTTTGTGTATATGTGTGTATATATAT
>WWET01000363.1:52961-63701 GCA_011038615.1 Limnodynastes dumerilii
AAATTGTAACCCCAATTGAGGGTAAATAGGGTCTAGGGTCAGTATAGTTTTCAATAAACAAATGGGCAGACTAGATGGGCCATGTGGCTCTTATCTGCCGTCACTTTCTATGTTTCTATGTTTCTATGTTGGTACGCTCAGTGCTACATCGTAGGTCTGGATCAGGCCCAATGAGTATATTTAGCTTAAATACACAAAGGGGCAATAAATAGTCAATGAATTATGTTCAGTTTACACCAGCTATATTTTGACACCTAAGTGATCCTGAGTACAAAGACCACATTTACCAAAGAGGTCAGTAATCTTTACAACAATAAAAGGTATCTACATTCATCTAACTACACAGCAAGTAATAGTGTCCTGTTACCCAGTTTTACAAAACTCAGTTTCTGCAAATGAATTGACGTATAATGAAAGAAGACAATGTTTCTTCACTTACTGGTACTAGTTTTCATCCACTGGAACCCAAAATCCAGCTTCTGCAGAACTGGCTTTAACTTGCTGTATATTTTTTGTCCAAATTCATTACATTTAAACAATGGACACAAGAAAGCACACAATACTATATGGGGAAAAAAGAAATGAAAGATTTTTTGATACATTGAGCCATTTACATTTACTAAATTCATATTGAGATTATCTGTAAAGCTTACTACTATAGGGTTGATAATGTATTTAATTATAAAAAAAAATTTCAACAGTCTTAAGAACACTAATGAAATCTTTGTAGAGGATGCACCCTCTTGATTCATGGAAAAAACAAAGTTCGAAAATAAATGTTGGGCTTAATCTAAATAAAATATAAAATAATGAAAAGAATAAATTATTGAATATCCTGCAAGTGAAACATCCAGGTAATCTGCACCATTTTGCACCTGCACAGTATTTACTTACATAGTAAATAAGAGAGGACGACTCCAGGAATGTAGCTTCCCAATATCGTGAAGAATGAACAAACACTGCAGACTAGGAGGCAAAACTGCAAAAAGAAATACAAAATGTCAGCAAGAGGCAGCATTTATGTTGTTCAAAAAATTGGTAAGAGAGTTTGCACATCAAGAATATCCTACAGTGAAAAACACATTGGCAATATATTGTATATTGCTTGGACCAGAATAAAAAAAATGAAAGATGATTTGATAGGACACCTCTGTGGGAAAGAGAGAGCCTACAATGCTTATAAAGTTTTCTTTTCTCAGGACCAAGCATTACCACATGTTTTCTGGGTGTAGAATGTAAGAGCGATGTTCCAAGCGGAGGGTAGAACGAGGACAGACAGGAGGGGAGAGTGGGTTGCAGCAGAAGTGGGGACAAGGTGAGAAATGCATGATATTTCTTAATACACTTTTTATTTGAACAATTTTCTCCAATGATACAGACATTGGACCTGATCCAGATTAAGTGTGATTCCCACAAGCACGGATTTGCTGAAGTCTAGAGGATAGTGCACTCCCATGACACTCTTTGATGTGCCGACTTTAGCTTATTTCTGTGTCCATAACCCTGCCTTAACTTCTCTGCAAGCATAGACTGATGAACGGAACACGCTCATGGACGGAAGTGCCTAACCCTGGCCATACTGTACAATTTAAATGCCTCCCCATGCCCATTTTGCGTATATTCTGTCTTGCGGAAATAGATTGTAGGTCTTTTGATCTTGCGGAATAGTGTTCTGTACACAAAAAGAGCCGCTGCTGGACATCTGCCACGTGCATGCGCAGGTCTTCCTTTTGGGCCAAGTTACGTAAACAGCTTGCATAAATTTGCTAACCTTCCTAGTTTAGGATCAGGTCTCTTATGTCGGCTATACCATTGTTCAATTGCAGTAGTGACAGGAACTGCTTTTGTACAATGGAGGTCGGCATAATTGGGGGTAGTTGGTTAAATCAGACACTGTTAAGAATGATAAATTCACACTCGGAAGCATCTGGAGTGTGTTCAGCCTGTTCTGGAGCTTTCTTTGCCATGCTCCATCTATTTGCCTTCATAGTGCTTTGTAACATAACCAATGCATATGTTTTATTTGAAAGATTTTTAAAGGGACAGTAAATTTCTGATAAACCTCTAGGACAGGACTCCCTGAGATGACCCCTGATCTTGACATCCAATGAGCACTCATGTGAAGTGGTTAAACCTCTGTCCGAAGTATGACACATTCATTACCGTACAGTTTTTTACAGTTAAAGTGGCACATCCAGTGATTTACAACCACATATTCAGCCAGAAGTATAGTGCTGAAAATCAAATGCTAAAATTGTACAGCACACTGACAGTACAGTACAATTTGTACTTTGTACTACCCTTTTCTGAGCCACTTAATTCACATATGCTATTTATTTTATTCTTATGAGATTATCTAAGGTGTTTACCTTTTTCTCACAGTTGCTATTATGGGATTATGCTATCTTCATAACATATTTACCTACATGTCTCACTATTTAATCTTACTTACTTTTCCTACCTATATTATTTAAGTACACAAAGCAGGATCACACAGCAACAGTGTTCTCACACAAATCAATAGGCAACCACTGTACAAATAGTCTTCAGTAATGCAACACTACTGTAGACTTAGTATGTCTGCTGTCCACTAATGTGACAAAAATGTAGAAGTAGAGTTCAGTAATGTGTCACCACTTTATGGTTAGAGCTTTGACCGCAGTGGCAGTGGACCACTGCATCCTAACATCCTTACAGACAGAGAAGGCACTTGTAGTGCAGGACCATACCTTAAGACACACAAAAAAATTGGGGACAGCATGAAAATCAGGATTGAATGTAAGAGCCACAGCCAGTCCTTACTGTACAATTTAAATGCCGGCATCTTCAGCTTGCAATGAGCATAAAACATCCACTTTTACCAAGTCTGGATTCGGTTCATAGTACTAAGTAATATCACAACACTGAAGACAATACAATAATGTGCCACTATTCTAAAAGTAGTAGTTTATTAATTAGACACCACAGTAATACTCAAAATTAAAAGTTGGGGGCTTGTGTTATTGTAAGATAATTCTCTCCTACCCAAGAAATCCTGGAAGGCAGTCCTGTAATTTATTTATTGAACATTCAAAAATAAACAATATATATCATCTTCTGAAAGGAAGATGAAATAAATTCCATCATACCAACACCTTGTCATCTGCACTTATATTCCTTATAAGGTATTCATTTATTTATATCGTTTGCTCTTCAGAAAATAATACTCAAACTGATGTCCGTCTTGTCTTGTGTTTTAACTAGTGAAATAACAAAGGAGGTATCAATTTATATAGGTCAATGGAGAGAATGTGAAGCTACTTTTATTTGATGCTGACATGTGACTCATAAACCTGTTATATTATTAGTGTATTTTGACTCACTCATTTCTGGCTCTCTTTGTGCCACTGCATAACTGAGATAGTTTGAAAAAGACAGGTGTTAAAGACGTGATGGAATATGTAAAACATGACAGAGCAGTCCTCACTTTATGGCACTACGGATGCTGAACTGGGTTGTGCTATAAAACATGAACATGTCTTCTGATCTATTAGGCAAGTCACACATTATGCCAGAATTGTTTCATCATCCATCCAACATATACATTTATAGTTAAAGTGCAAGTAACCACGTTTCCCTTGTCTGTGTTACAATTACGCTTTAGCAGCATTACAAGGTATTCCAACAGAAGAAATAAAAAAATTTTCTGCCCGCAATTCAGCCAGGTTTTGCTCAGGTGTAACTTTACACATGATTTCTTCTTATTTTCAAACCCTGGAGCTGGTCCAAATGACTTAACTCGTGTTCTGGGCTCCAACATAACTTTCTTCCCCTTCACTCTGCACTCTGGTTAATGGCCATCAGAGTCAGATTTAGACCTTATTGGGCTCTAGGTGAGAAAACATTTTGGGTCTCTACCCCCCGAGCTTAGCAACCTAGAAAACCGCCAAAAATATTATTAATAATAACATTAATAATGGACCAGATTCAACTTCTGCTGCTGCTGAGGACCGCTGCATGCTAGCAGGAAGCGGAAGCATTTCTATGGGAGCTATGCTAATTGTACAGTACAGGCTGTATAGTGATTGTACACCGCCACACATTTCAGGATGGCCTGCCCCTTTCCACCTTACAGGTCATGGTGGGCTGTGTCTACTTTCACAGGTAAGCAGAGGGGGTGGTCCATTCATCTCATTCATGCAAATTTCACTCACTAGAGTCTCTAGTGACTAAGGGCTGGGTTCAGATTTAAGAAAAGCAGCTTACTTACATTAGATTATGCCCAAAGTCTGTATCGGATCCTAAGACTGCATAAATTAAGGTTCCATCCCCTCTTCCTATCTGTGTAAATGACAGATTCTTTGGCAGCCATCATTTGCACACATGACAAAAGGGAGTGTCCTTCTTTCTCATTTGTGCACCGATAGAAAAGTGAGTTTTGTTGGGTGTGTGCCCTTATGTCATGGATGGCGCCACCATAAACTGGGCATCCATCGGCACCCAGGGCACATGCCCTACATTTCTCACATTAATTATGCCACTGTTCCCGAATACCACAATACTCTTGAAAAAATACAGACAAACATTGAACACTGAAACACACAAGAAATAAGTAGAATTACTAGAGCAGGCAACGAAGTCCAATTCTATAAGCGGCAGGGAAGGTAATCCATATGGGATATTTAAAGGCCACTCCACAAATCACTAACAGGGGAAAAGCCAGGACAAACAGAGCGAGTTTGGCGGCTCAACCAGTCACAGTAAACAGCTGCTTGCAACCTTATTCTAAAAAGCTTTACAGGAAAAATACACTGAGTACAAGTGCTGCAACTGAGATATAATCCTCTAGCAAAATATGTTTTTTTTTATTCAGTAGCATCTGATAATCCATTTGCAATGGATGTATTACTTACATACCTTGCCTGGATTTTGTTGTTTAAATTGAGACAGTTCATGTAGAAATGTGTTGTAGCTCGACCATGATTCTGCAATGCAATGACTGAGCCGTGGCTTGCATTCTGAATTAGAGCTGATCGACTCCCACCTAAGAAAAAGCACAACATATAAAAAATATTATCAGTCACATATGAAAACTGTAAACCTTTGAATATACCCTTAGAGCAGGGGTTCTTAACCTTTTTAGTCTCACACCTCCCCTGAAAGTAAATGTAAATTTCACACCTCCCTTCATATCCGAAAGCATATATAGATTAAAAAAACCCTCACAGGTTACGAACCCTCCTGCCTTAGACTGTATAGACACACATATTCCTATATGATTATTTTAATGAGCACTTTAACAGATCTGTATAAAGAGTGGCTTCTGCTGTCAGGGCTTATAGTAGTTACATTATCATTTCAGAATCCATTAGGGAAACATTTGTGTAATTATGGATCATAATAGTCACCTTGGAGTTGTGACCTATTTTAAAATAAGTTTGAAGCTTGTAGATATATAACAATTGAATATTCAAAAAGTCTCATTTATATCCTTATTTAAAAAAAAAAAAAAAAAAAAAACCTAAAATGTGCTCAAGAAATTTCTCTCTCTTTTTTTTTTTTTCAAAATGACCGCTCTTACTTGCTCCAAAACGTCACCACACCAAAAACATGTACTTGTGGCCACTGTAACCAAACAAAGAGGATATGAGCATTTATTCCCCATTGACTTAAGGTTGCAAATGATACAGTAGCTTGGAAGACCACTGGTGATTCACTGGTCACTTGCTGGCCAACAGTGTTCTAGAGCAATGTAAAATCTAGCATGGTAAATCTGTTAGTAAACAGGTAAAAGTTGAAATCTTACACACTCAAAATATATATACTCTCTCCTGACTTTACTTGCATTTCTTATAGATGTATGATGTATAGATGTATAAATGCACAATTAGAATAGTTGTCACTTACAGCATTTGCTTACCTTTAAATATGTTATTATATATTAATGTAATGGTTCCTAAGGTAGTCCTGGGTTCTGTCTAGTCAGCATTTATGGGTTGATTTAGGTGTGGTTTACCAACCCTCTTTATTGTCATATTTTAGCCTTCTAAGAGTTGAGATGATTTGAGTACAAACATGGTACATTACTTTAATTACATTTAGGAATATGTAAAACAGATGCGTGTGAAGGAATTTTCTAAATATAGGATCTTGCTCAAAATGTGAAAAAATATCTTCTCGTGCTATAGACATATACAGATTTTGTTTTTTTTATGTTTTGCTTGGTGGGATTAAAAAGTCTGTATAAGTGCAAGCAGCAATGTAGGGCAGGAGAGTCATTAATCAACAGGCATTACTAACATGAAGAAGGTTTTTTGTGGCCAAGTAGGATGTTTTCCTTTTGAACCCATTATAAGCAGTTTTCCTTAGAGTAGTTTTCTCAGTTTAACTTTCTAACACATAAAATCATGTAATTGACTGTTGATTAGCAGTACTAGGAGCAGTTTTATTTCATAATTCAGTAATTGTGTTCACTCTGGCCTGTGTTATAAGAGAACTAGTCTAAAACTAGAAAAATATTTCCCATTTATTTCTACCCCCCCAGTATACCCATCATGTCTCCAGCCCCCCAATCCCAGTATCCCTATCATGTCTCCAGCGCCCCCAGTATCCACGTCATGTCTCCAGCCACCCCCAGTAACTCCATCATGTCTCCAGCCCCCTCTAGTATCCCCATCATGTGTCTTCAGCCCCCCCAGTACTCCCATCATGTGCCTCCAGCCCCTCTAGTACTCCCATTGTGGAAACAGAAATAAAAACATCACTATTAATCTCTAAAATAAGAATTCATCTTTGCAAGGACTGAGAACAAAGAACCGAGGAAAAGAGCGCGGGACCGAGTAGCACGGGCTAAGGCCTAGTGCAAGCAGGGAGCTCGGTCTCGACACGTCCGGCCGCTTCAACAGTCAGGCCACACCCCCCCAGCCGCCATTTTGAATGTGGCAGGAACTTTCTGAATGCAGAGGTAAGGTGCAGAATGTGGAGATGGTCCCTCATCCGCTGCCACCATCTGTGTGGCAAGAACCTCAGTGCGGGCAGGAGGAGAGGGCAGCAGCCAGCGGCAGGTCCCAATACTGCATACATATAGAAATGCAAACATCAGACATATATTTGTATGCATTTGTGTCTTTCTGTCTGACTGCAATGTATTGTAGTATGTTGTATAAATAACAAAAAGTGTACATTGATGTCAGACATCACTGTATATAGGAATATACAATCCTTTATATAGTATACAAGAAACAGAAACTGTCCACACTACAAAAGTAGGAAAACCTGCTGAGTAGTTTGCAATGGTTCATCTTTACATAATGGCTCCTAACAAATCATACCATCTGCTAGTGTTTTGTGAGCTTGGCAGGTACCCATACCACATTGCTGTAGAGCATTAAAAAAGATTATGACTCTCTAGAAAAAGAAAGACTGAAATGTCAAGAGTCAGAACACAGGTGTTGTATGTTCAGTCTAAGCCACAAACATCTACAGAATCAGATTGTGAGATGTGGCATATAAATAAAACAGCCTAAAGTCAGACAAAGAAATATGAGGGGTCATGGGACAATATGGAGATCAGTATTGCCTTACAGGGTTATTGCAAGGATGCAGGACTAGATGGCAAGTTTTCCATTGGAAGCCACAGGGCCTATTAGAAAAAGCGTAAAGAAAAAAATGCAGGTATCTCAAAGCGCTACGATTTATTTATTTATTAATTAACAAGTTTTTATTTAACGCCATCAGATTATGTAGTGCTTTACAATATAAACAATCATTGTAAGAAGACTGGTTAGTAACAAACAGACTCGGTAGGTAAGAGGGCCCAGCTCACAGACTTAAAATCTATAGGACATTGGGATTGATACATAATGGCAAGTGCTATATATACTGTATCATATAAATGCACAAGCCAGGTTGTATGGTAAAAGTGCTCAATGATCCAGTCACACAGCAGTACCAGTAGCAAAACTTAAGGTAATTTTAGTATGGAATCAGAAAGTGTTCAAATTTGTGTTAATCATGTAGCAGACAGGAAACTGGATAATAAACTAGTTGTAAATAGGGTAGACAAGTGGGTTGAGGAATTTTGTAAGCTTCTCTGAAGAGGTGAGGTTCAAGGGGGAGCTTGAAAGTTTAGAAAGTAGAGAATCGTTTTATTGAACAATTAGTACTATTCTGTGAAAAATGCCTCCATGCTTTCCATTAGTTAGTCCCTGGCTAGGAAAGACTCTATGAACCGTATTCACACTTAGGAAAGCTTTAAGAAGGTGCGGATAAGCATGTATCTGCACCTATCTTAGAACTTCCTCCCCCGTCATCTCCCCCTTTATTTAAGAACCTAGTGCCCTAGGGTTTCCCTATATTGCCGTTCGTTTACTCCTACTTAAGAAGTCTACCCCGCCCTCCCCGGCTCCTTAACATACCTCCCCTCTCCCAATCTTCTTAAATCCTCCCTGAGGCTGCCGTAGCACGCCTCTTTCTATTTCCTAAAGCAGTGCTCCTCAAACAGTGTGCCGTGGCACATGTGCTAAGTGTGCCGTGGCGCAGTATCTCCAACAGGAAATAAGGAAATAATTTCACCAGTTGTTCCACACAAGGACACATGATAGGGATACTGGGGAGGCTGCAGACACATAATGGGGGCTACTGGGGAGGCTGGAGACACATGAAGGGGCTACTGGCTAACATAGTAAATATTAGTTATAAGAATAAAAAGTTATTGGCTGCGATGTTAAATTTATCATATAAAAAATGACAATTAAATGTAATTTCTGTGTATGTACTTAGTAATTCCTGCTTTTTTTTGTATACTTTGCTTTTGGTGTGCCGCAGAATTCTGGGAAGGGCTTAGGTGTGCCAACGGTGAGAAAAGGTTGAGGAGCACTGTCCTAAAGTATGTGCGGCCTTTAAAGGCCATACGTACTCAATTTCTATACCTAAATGGTAGGTAGATTGCGTAAATTGACTACTATACATGCGTACTATTTCCTATTCCCCGCACTTAAGAAGCACAAGCTTCTTAAGTGTGAATAAGGTCCTATGTAATTCTCCTTAGTAAATCTTAAATTGTATATGTTGTTTTTGGAAGATTCTGTAATATTTGTCATACAAAAAATTATGAAAGTTGTTATTATGGGTAATCAATGAAAATTTCCACATGTATAATGCTATATAATTAGTTTTATTTAATGATTGATGCCAAATGGGTTCTTAGGCTGAAATTCCATAAATGTTCATGTTCTATGTGCTTCTACATGTCATCAGTTTATTTTTAAAGATCCAAAACATATCTGCCAACTTTTTGTTTATCAGAAAAATACAGCTAACAGTCTGCATGGTGTGGATCACAGCAGGTCGGAACCACAATACAGTGATTTGTATTTAAACACACCATGAAGTTTCACAAGGCTGTGAATAACTGAACTAGGGAAACCTCAAGGTGCAATACATATCATCAAGGCCAGCTGTGGTCAAAGACGTTAGGCTTTCCACTGTCATGGGAGTCCAGGAGCACTGCCCAAATTTCTGGAATTTTCTACACTTTTTAGGACTGTATGCATTCCATACATCCAGGTCCTGTTTATCAATTGCGTCCCATTGCTCTGATTCAAGTTCTTTTATGGACAGTTTTGTCTATCTGTGTGAGTAACTATTTTTATTTGTACCAGTGTTGGTCAACCTGGTACACTTCAGGAGACAGTATGGCCCAATAATACACACAATCATGGTAATAACTTTAAAAGAGACACTCTTTTGTGTAATACTATACCAGCACGCAGGCATCTTAAGCAGGGCCTGATTAACCATTAGGCTGACTAGGCTGCAGCCTAGTGCACATGGCTTTAGGGGGCATCACCAGTTCCTTGGGGAGAAGGAATGAAGCTTGGATGTCTGAATTAATGAATTTGTAGCTGAATAAAAGTGTTAACATTGGTGGAGGTGAAGGGAAAACCAAATATGAGACTTCATTACCCTTGGGCACCTGTAACTCATTTGGGCCCTGATCTTAAGTCCAACAGTTTATTACAAACAAATGTCACATTAACACAGAAAGTGCCATCTTTTGTCCATCACTAGTCTAATGTGAAGTTCACAGTCAGACAGGAAGCTTTAAAGCTTTAAGCTTTGACATCACTTTATTAGCTGTATTGTTATTATATATTATATGTGTGTGTGTATGTGTGTGTGTGTGTGTGTGTAAAACGAAATATACATTTTGTTTGTCGCAAGATTTATTTGAATAATGTAAAGAAAATATTTCAAACAGCAAAAGAAATTAACCTAAATCTGAACATAATACACGTGATTAATGATGGCAATGGTAGATGGACTGGAATGACAGCAGCAATTTTATCTTTGCCTCCTTCTGATTCTGGCATTCCACCAAGTTACTGAAAGTGATCCAGTTTAGAGCATAAACATCAATACACACAGTACCTAGGCAGCTATCCGGCAGCTGCCAGACACAGCTGCCTCTCTCCATCACTGTCATCTCATCTTATGATTTCTTGTTTTGTGCACATGATTAATTACCATATGCTCTCGTATAGTAAATATGTGATGAGGCAACGCCTTTCCCTGGTTAGTGACAAGCCCCCATTCCCGCCTCACAAAGGTCAGAGTCTCAGGTTGCAGATTTCCAAAATGGCAATATTAGATTACAGAAACAATCTAATCATGTGAGTAAATAGTAAAAACCAATGAGTGACTATTTTAGTTTACCAGTCACAGGTTCATGATAATATATATATATATATATATATATAT
>WWET01000363.1:70599-84774 GCA_011038615.1 Limnodynastes dumerilii
CTCTAAATTTAACTGTAATTCAGATAATGAATGTAAAAAAATAAAAAATAAAAAAGACTATTTAGGCATGGATCAATGTATACTGTACTTTACAACACACAGGCCAGCTTACAATTTAGAGGACCATAAAACATGCATGTCAGGCAGGGAGTACTGGGGGGGGGGGCTGGTGGCACATGATGGAAGTACTGGAGGGGGCTAGGAAGACATGATGGAAATGATGGGTGGACTGGAGAGACATGAATACTGGTAAGCTGGAGATGAAGAGGAGGAGGAGCTGATGAAAGAGATAGAGAAATGGTAAATCGAATGTGGCGCTGGATTACATCTAATGTGTGTATGTGTACATATATATGTGTGAGCGGGAGATGAAGAGGATGAGGAGCTGATGAAAGAGATAGAGAAATGGTAAATCGAATGTGGCGCTGGATTACATCTAATGTGTGTATGTGTACATATATATGTGTGTGTGTGTATGAATGTATATGTATATTGGTTTAAACATATATAAACTTGGATGCACAGCTGTACACCCAGTGGTTTGACCACGCCCCCAGTGAGTTGACCATGCCCCTTTTGCGGCATGTTGGCGCTTTGCTTTGCGGAGGCACAATCATACCTACTGCATACCAAGATGGGATATATATCAATGTTGTTTGACCACACCCCCCTTTTGCACCATGCCACCATTTCACGCCAGCACAATCATACCTACGGCATACCAAGATATATATATATATATCTCAATTTTTTTTTTAAATAACTGGGGGGGGGTGCCTTTTTGGGATTTGCCCCAGGTACCCTAGATACGCCCCTGTACCGCTGTTCCATGCCACCAAAATGGCTGGTAAGTATACTTACCTCTCCATGCAGTGCCGGACATATATTTGGATCCTCTGGCATCTCCCGACGTGCATGCAGTCACATCCACATGAAGGCATGCAAATTAGCTATGTGTAGAGCGCGGGCCACCTCTCTGACAGGTGCACTCTCTTGTCCCCTCCTGCATCCTGGCCGTTGGCCCCTGGACGATTATAGCTGGAGACTTTCACACGCTGCTGGTTATAGTGTCAGCTCTGTCTGCCTGTGCCTGCTGCTTTTTCTATTTCTCTGTGCCTGGATTATTATCTTGTGATTTCTGTGTGGTGTCCCTGGCCCTCTATTCTCCTAGTACTGCCTTCTACCCTTTCCTGGTCCCTTGCGATTATGTTCACCTTGGTTGTGCATGTGTGAACACTGTGTAAGTGAGTGCCTCAGTTTGTGTTGTTTGTCTCCTGTCTGACCATGAAAGTTCCCTCTCACTTGTGTGTGGTGTTTTCCATCCATCACCCGCATCTTGGTTCTGGTGTGTATTTCTCACACTTATCATATGTAGTTTGTGTTCTCCATCTCCCACCTACCGGTGCCTACTCTATGCACTTTCCCAGACTATACCCACCATCAGGGTCTCTAGTGAAGACCAGGCTCCTAGTTAGACTACATGCCCTGGTTGGTGGTATCGCCATAACAACTGCAATATTTGTATTATGAATTATTACCCATACTAAGACAATATTCAATTTAAACCAAACTAAAATTTTGCATTGTAGCTTTGGAAGGAAAATATAAATTGCTGTAATATTATGAGGCAATATAAAATGACTGGTAATATTATGATGCAATTCTTCTAGTCTAAAAGTAGTTAAAATGTAAATTAAACTATAAATTTACATAATGAAGAAAAATAACTTTTTAGTTTTACCCAGAACCTGTTTTGCCAGTTATGATGTAGTTTGTTCTCTGCAACTCATGGACTAGTGATTGCTACAGCTTGACATACTTCAGGGTATGCATGGATTGCACTCTAACCTTCAAAAAGAATATGCATCACTTATAATAACTTAACATGAAAACAATGGGCCAGATCCAGAGCTACGACTTGCCATAGTTGTAAAAACACTGTTTTGGATGTTATGCGCATGCGCGTAAATACGCTACACATCGAAACGTAACACAAACTTAGGTCTGGATCTGGCCCAATATGTATAATTAAAGAATAAAAATGGATAACATACAAAATAGATGTTTTAACATAAGACTATCAAGTTTTCTAAGTTGAAAGAAACAGATTAAATATCAAAGCAGGAAGGAACTGAAGGCTGTTGGAAAATATTTTTTAGGACCACCTGCTGTCCATTACTATCATTGGGCCTGATCCAGATTTAAAAGGAAATTCTGTATGTAGGCTCCACAATGGAGGCTGTGTCGAATTTCTGATCTACAATACCACACTTCCCCTGCTCTCCTATGTGCAAATAGTGGATCCTTGCCCTGGACCCTACCTTAAATATTCTACATGCATTCTCTGTGCGTGCGGAATAGAGGATAGAGGATAAAAAATAAGGGCTACACCCAGCCCTTACTGCACAATTTAAAACCAAAGCCTGGTACCCCCTGCAGAGGCTGATATCGTTGCGTACTTAAGTCAGCTATCTTTCTTAAATCAGGTTTAGGTCTGTTGACTGTAGCACTGCAAAATAATATACATTTGGTAACAGAATACAACACATCTGCAATAAGTATACTACAGATAAATTTAATCTGTTTAGTAAACCACTGATGTAGTGCTTGTGGTAATGATGCTGTATGCTCTTTGGAAGAGACAGATAAGTCCATGGCCCAGATTTACTAAGCTGCTGGAAATGAAAAGTGGAGATGTTGCCTGTAGCAACCAATCAGATTATAGTTGACACTTTCTAGTATGTAACAGGAAAGTGAGAACTAGAATCTGATTGGTTGCTATAGGCAACATCTCCACTTTTCCTTTCCTGCAGCTTAGTAAATCTAGCTACATGACTCGGTAATATACAAAAATTCAGGATCCGTATCTGCAATAGTGGTGTCCAATAGTTAAGTGAACAGACTTACCTCCGATATTGGCTGTAAATAGACTGAAAGAATGTAACTGCGGTATGCTGCTTCCTTAAGGTCCACTGGTTTGGGGGTACTTGCCAACACTGTCCTGTGTCCCAGAGCTCTCTCTTTCTCAATCTTCTGAGTAGGGCTGCTGGATCTCTGAAGTCTCTCTGTTTGAGCTGGTCCTGAGCCTCATGTACAGCTACCTCTGGTGGAGTCAGATAGCTCCTTCCAAACCCTTATAAATGCTTGTAAAATTAGCAGATATCTCCGTATCTAGCAAAGTATAAATGTATTCCAACGTGTTTTGCCCTATTCACAGGCTTCATCAGAGATAGTGAGAACTTTGGAGTATGGTAGGTAGTGTGGAATAATCAGAAATAAAAAGGCTGTGGTATTCATGTGGCAAGGAGGATATTGGATGATTAATTACTTAATTGGTAATTCCTTAGGGGATGGGGGGCCATGTACAAACCCCTGCACAAGGGTTCTTCTTCCTTCTTAATATGCCCCTGGATAACATGCCATAAGTCACATCCAGCAGGCAACTAAACAACTTCTCCTAGATGACAAAAACTCCACTCATTTGACTTTAGAAAGGTGTGTAGGAAACAGAGAGAAGGAACACTGTCAACAAGTCAATGCTCTTAAAGAGACTATGAGAAGAAAGAAAAAGGATAGAGAAAAGAGAGGAATAGGATTTGGGCACATATGGGTTTAATACTGAATTTGATGCTAAACAATGCATGTCCCATTTTTAGCACTAACCAAGAACTATCCATCCCTTGCACACTCTTGGCATTCTCTCAATCAGCTTCTTGAGGTAGTCTCCTGGAATGGTTTTCCAACAGTCTTGAAGGAGTTCCTAGAGGTGCTGAGCACTTGTTGGCTGCTTTTCCTTCACTCTGCGGTCCAACTCATCCCAAACCATCTCAGGTCATCTGACGCAGCACTCCATCACTTTCCTTCTTGGTCAAGTAGCCCTTACATAGCCTGGAGGTGTGTTTGGGGTCATTGTCTTGTTGAAAAACAAATGATGATCCCAGTATGCGTAAACCAGATGGAATGGCATGGCATTGGTGTGAATGCTGTGGTAGCCATACTGGTTAAGTGTTCCTTGAATTTTGAATAAATCACCAACAGTGTCACCAGCAAAGCACCCCCATACCATCACACCACCTACTCCATGCTTCACAGTGGGAACCACACATGCATAAACCATCCGCTCACCTTCTCTGTGTCATACAAAGACAAGGTGTTTGGAACCAAAAATCTCAAATTTGGACTCATCAAACCAAAGTACAGATTTCCACTGGTCTAATGTCCATTCCTTATGTTTCTTGTCCCAAACAATTTTCTTCTTCTTGTTGTTAATCCTCTGAAGTGGCTTCTTCGCAGCAATTCGACCACGAAGGCCTGGTTTCCGCAGTCTCCTCTGAACAGTTGATGTTGAGATTTGTCTGCTACTTGAACTCTGTGAAGACTTTATGTGAGCTCTAAACTGAAATGCTGTTAAGTACTAGTTTCTGAGACTGGTAACTGTAATGAACTTATTCTCTGCAGCAGAGGTCTTGGTCTTCCTTTCCTGGGGCGGTCCATATGAGAGCCAGTTTCATCGTAGCGTTTGATGGATTTTGCAACTGCACTTGAGGATACATTCAAAGTTCTTGAAATTTTCCGTATCGACTGACCTTCATGTCTTAAAGTAATGATGGACAGTTGTTTCTCTGTACTGCATTGAGTAGTTCGTGCCATAATATGGAATACAACAGTAGTCAAATAGGGGTGCCCACTGTGTACTAACCCTACCTCTGCACAACACAACTGATGGTCAACGGCTGGATAGGAGACAATTATTTGACAATTATTTGGTCAGAATCACTAAATAGGAGACTAATTGGATCTTCAATATGAAGACACTGGATCCAAACTATTTAAATATGGACACGGACTTGGATTCTTTCTGTTCTGTTAAACAACTTCCCTTCCCAACTAATCTTTCCCTCTCCATCAATGTCCCATTTACCTATTGTCAGTCCCCCTCAAACCCCCCATTGGTTTATTATGATAGTATATATTTACTATTCCCTTCCATTTGATCAACTAAGGCTACTTTTTGTTTTTGTTTTTTTGTGGTACTCCACACTACCCACCAGACACCAGGCTTCTCACTATCCATGACATAGCATGCAAATAAGGTGAAACGCGTTGAATAACGTTTATATTTTGTTAGATACAGAGATAAGAAGGAGCTATCCAACTTCGCCACTGCTGAAGTGAACACAGCATTGAGCGCAGACTTAGTTCTACATGAGGCTCAAGACCAGCTCACACAGAGAGTCTTAAGTGATCCTGCAGCCCAGTCCAGACGATTAAGGAAGAAAGTGATCTGGGACACTAGACTGTGTTGGCGGTACACAAAGTGTTGACTAATAGAGTGTCCGATGCTAATGAGAGGGAAGTTTTTGCTAGAACTCCAAACAAGAAGCACAGAACTAAAAACACTTTGCCACTTCCTTAAGGTCCACTAGTTCAGGGGGTACCTGCTGACACAAATAACGAAAAACACAGTGCAAAAAAATCAATCAGATCAATATGGATGAAGCATCGGATTCACACCTAAGAAGCTGATGCTTCTTAGGTGCAGATTTTTAGGTACGGAGCCACTGTGCATGCATAGTCATATACATAGTGGTTACATACATAGATTCAGTGATTCAAGTAAAAGGAGACGTGCAAGTGCCGCCTCTAGAAAAAAGTGGGTGGGGGGATGCAGGGTAAGCAGTCAGGGAGGGTGTGGGGAAGGGATCTCCGTGCATTTTTTTTTAAGTACGAATGGTTACTTAAGGTAGTACTGTTAAGTGCCATTAGGCTCCTAAAATTGGGGGCAGGATATGGTGCAGGGACGAGTGAGCTAGGTGCGGATTCGGACGCACTTAACTCATTCTTAATTGTGAATCCGGTCCGATTTCATTAATAAATTACAAGCTGCTATATATATAGTTATATAGATGATGAGGTTGAAAAAAGACAACAGTCTATCAAGTTCAACCTATTTTGGATCTCCTGCGATCCCTATTTTTATATTTGAAGTTAATCCATATGAAGCAACCTCCAAACTGTTGCAATCAGGAAAAATAAAGAAAGAAAGAAAAATCCCTGCTGTTTAAGAAAGGGTTAGACAAATTTTTAGCTCAAAAGTGCACCCACGTTTACCAATTAAAATGGAGGATATTCATGGGTCCGGGAATAGGATTTTCGTCTTGCAACAGATTGGAGGTTACTTTATCTAGATCCATTTCAATGATAAAAGAAGGATCGCAGGAGATCCATAACAGGTTTCAACCTCATCAACTATGTTACTATGACATGTAGAAAACAGCAGCAATATTTAATGTCTTGTAACTAAAGTAAAGCTGTTATGTTTGGGGTTAGGGTTCTAAGTAGTAATTAGGGTGCACCAGGCCCATATGTGCAAAGAAACTATACTGTACACCAGGAATAAATTGCAAAACATGTTCTGATATTGCAAGGCTTCTTGAGTCATTTATTACAGAAGACCTGCTTTACCCATAGTACACTGTAATCATTTAATAGATTTCTAACATCCTTAATATTTATCATGCAACGTTACAATTTTTTCTAACCAATGAAAATATAACCCACTGCCTAACATGACTACTCTGTATTGCAGCGATATACTTCATGGATGCATTATGTGGCCCTTTACAACTCCAATGTAGTAATAAGTTCAAATAGTTAGTATTTAATCAACAAAAGGGACACAGGGCTGGATCCAGACTTAAGTAAGTGCTTGAAATTAGTTACTTCTGGGCTAAACCATGTTGATTGCAGGGGGAGTCAAGTTAATTGTTTGCATCCAGGGATATATCTTTGAATTGCTTACTGCACACAGATACTGACCAGCTTTACTATCACACTGTTATTTAGACTTGGCATAGGAAACATCACCTCTCAACTCTAATACTGTTTGCAACAGATGAAATATGACGCCCCTAAAATCTACATGGTTAAGACCAGGAGTAACTAATTTCAAGCACTTACTTAAGTCTGGATCCAGCCCTGTGTCCCTTTTGTTGATTAAATACTAACTATTTGAACTTATTACTACATTGGAGTTGTAAAGGGCCACATAATGCATCCATGAAGTATATCGCTGCAATACAGAGTAGTCATGTTAGGCAGTGGGTTATATTTTCATTGGTTAGAAAAAATTGTAACGTTGCATGATAAATATTAAGGATGTTAGAAATCTATTGAATGATTACAGTGTACTATGGGTAAAGCAGGTCTCCTGTAATAAATGACTCAAGAAGCCTTGCAATATCAGAACATGTTTTGCAATTTATTCCTGGTGTACGTGCAGATCAATATTGTTTTATTAAAACACGGTAAACACACACAGTCACAGTGCAAACAGATGGCGTTGTACCTTCAGTATCTCTCTGCTCGAGAGTGAAGGTTCAAAAGCATGTATAAAAGGCACGGGCAAGGCTGCTATACAGTCGGAGTGAATCTCACGTGTTTCCAACGCGTCCTCGTCTCCACGTGCTCTCAGTACCCAGGTCCGCCTCTACGCGTTTCGTCACGCGAACGCGACTTTGCGTTGCACATTAGACCACAGAAATCACAACAGACACAATAGCTGCACTGCCTCTATATAAACAATTGCAGGGTTTAGGAATTAAAAGTCCCAGAATAACATGGAGCAATATATATATAGTCATTGTAATTGTAAACTCTATTGTCCATTAAGAACAATTAGTGTCCCAGTATTGTAATTTGAAATGAAAGTAGGCTGTGTCAGCAGATAGTTGGTAGGGAATGATGATGGTAAAAGCTGTATAAGTTGTAAGACATTACTCTGAATTTCAGGGCTCCCCTGGAGCAAGGTCACAGCCTTATTAATAAAGCACATGTAAAAGCTCTAATCCATCCTGAAAGAAGAACAGGCACTTGCAGTACTAAGAAAAGCCGATCTGTTAGAGGCCACTTAACTATCCTACTTGTGGTTAGTGATGTGAAGTCAGTCTGTAGTATAGCCATAGATAAATGCAGTAAAATCCCTTACTGCAATTGTTTATATAGAGGCAGTGTGGTTATTTATTGTGTCTATTGTGATTTCTGTGGTTTAATGTACATGCCATATTTTAATATATATAGTGCAATAAATACTATTATTATACTATTACTATTATTATTATAGCAGCTTGTTTATAATTCATTAGTAAATTCATCCATATCCAGTGCTCTTATTTATGTTTTGCGCTGTTCATTTAGTTATTTGTGTCAACAGGTACCCCACAAACTAGTGAACCTTAACGAAGTGGCAAGCCACAGGTATATTCCTTCAGTCCATGCACAGCCAATATCAGAAGTACCTTTATGCACTTTGCTATTGACTGACAGTCATCTTTTTGGACACTAGTAATTGCAGATACTTAATTTATACGGATTAATACGGATCTTAAACTTTTGAATATTACTAAGTCATGGGGCTATATTTACTAAGCTGCAAAAAAAGAAATAAGGAGATGCTGCAACCAATGAGATTCTAGCTGACTTTCTCTAGTATGCAATAGGAAAATGTCAGTTAAAATCTGATTGGTTGCTATGGGTGACTTCTCCACTTTCCCTTTTCTGCAGTTTGGTAAATCTAATTACAACCAAAAAAAAGAAAATATTTTGAGAGCCTTGACTTTTTGGAATATATTAAGACAAAAAAAAAAATTTGATTATTAGCAAGATATGAAGCTAAAAAATACAATTTGTCTTATGGAGATCCAGGAACATAATGTTATTCCAGCTTGTGGAAAAACTTGCAGGATTACAGGTTAGTAGTATAAACAGTAAAAACACAAATTTAGAGAAATATTCTAAGCTACGGTTTCACGAAAGCAAAATATATGCTTAAAGGTCTGTAAAATAAAAACCATGTCTCATATTTACTTTCAATTCCCAGCTGTCTCCATTTTAGGGAGTATGGCCCAGATTCTGGGCTAAATCCCACAGGGAAAATAAGTTTGGCGATTGCGTACTTCCCCTGTCAAGTAGTTCCCAGCATACCGGAGTAGTTCCCAGCATACATAACGCACATTACGTACGCCGGCTGTCCCCCCTTTTAAGTTTGTCATATCTCTGCCATATAGGCGGAGATAGGCATTTAAATTAGGGCTTGGGGTGGGGGAAACCCCATTACGACAAGGTCTGTGGCAGTAAGGCCTTGATCCGGCCCTATGTCCTGATAAATGGTATCATTATATACCATTTACCATTTATACCATTATATAATTTATAATCTTGGAAGCCAATGCTACTTAAATGTTCCTTTACTGAATAAACAAGTCCCTTAAAATGAAATGTTGCTTTTGTCCAAAGATACTAGAGGATTTTATAAACTTAGCACTCAACCAGCACAAAACAAACCAATCCAACCATCAGAGGATGAAAATTCTGGCAGTCATGTTGTTGTTAGCATTTTCATATATGTACATACAAACCTTGCTCTAAAATAGACACGGTTTGGATTAGACCAGAAGGAAGTGCATTTTGACAATTAAAGCCCTTAGTAATTATATACTAATACCAGACCAAGGATAAAGGAAATTATATAAATGAGAATGGATTCACCTGTGCTATTTTTTTTCAAGAGGTATATCCGTTACTAGCAATCTGATTTGTATCGTTTGAAACTAATATGAAACTTTGTTCCTTTCTGAAGTGTTTATCGTGTGATAACTGTTGTATTACCGTATTACTCTGCTATGTGTGAGCAAAACCGAGAACTGATGCAGGACTTATAGTATTATCAGGAGCCTTTTTTGTATAATGTGATATCTAGCTTGTGGAAGGCATTCACTTGAAATCAATGTCACAAGCTTGACACCAGACAAGACTTAAACAGATTTAGGAACTAAGGCTGGTCCTGGGCATAGAGTCCCTTAATGAGCTGTACCAGAAGCTTGTCACAGGAACAGAGCACATGTCTACTGAATAAACTGGCAACAGCTGTTTGCTTCATTCCTGTTAACAGTGTATCATGTGAGCAAGCTGCAATCTCCAAAAGCCACATGATCAACAGGTTCTAGTTATGTAAAGCCTGGCAGACACCTCTTTCACAAAGTCTGATTAGATTCCAAGACATGATGTGAGAAGGTTTGTAACATTGGGCCGGATCCTCTCAGTTACGGCCGTCTTCCACACACAGCCGTAATTTGCCAAAAGATAGCTACTGCGCATGCGTAGTAACTATTGTACGCAAACTCTACGTTTCATTTCGGTACGTAGATTGCGTATATTGTTTATATGCGGTCTTAAAGACGGTGGGCCGTATGCAGAGCTCCGGCCGCATTGCCATTGCGGCAGGAGTTTTCAGAAGAGTGCTTAAAAGTTACAAAAGTAATCTACATTACTTCTTGCAACGTAGATTACGTATACGCGGTCTTAAAGAACCTCCAAACCTCCAAAAAGAAAAAAGGTCGTATTTGTGATGCTCTGTAGCAATTAAAATATATCTTTTAATTCATATCAGTAAAATATATGAGAAGCCAGTGAAATATAAACAAAAAGGAAAACATTTAAAACTATTTTTCTCTTAAATATATCACACAGATTAAATAATAATCAGTTTTATATACTGTTAAAAGAAAAACATTATATTATTACCTCACTATGGTGTATAACCATACTCCATATAGATAAGACAGCAGCACCAAGTTGAGATCCTACCCAGACCCTACCAGCTATTAAATAATAAAGAAAATAAAAGATCTGCCTCACGCGGTACTTAGCTTCAGAGGGAGCACCTCTGCCAAAATTACTGTTACTTGCAGGGATTCCCCTGCATAAGTTATCCATGTTCCCTGGCCACCAATTACTGTGATCCTCCCACTGCTACTCCCTGATTGGATCCTTACCCTTTAAATAGGTTTTTTCTTCCAGCATTCAGTGCTGGTTATAGCTCTGCTCTGCTCTGCTGTCCCAGTTCCTGCCAGTGTCTCTGTTTCCAGTTTCCAGTGCTTGATTCCTGAGTGCTCCTTTATCCTTGTCTTTCCATCTGTTTAGTGTTCCTTCCCTGCCTTCCTAGTGTGCTTGTCTGCCTCTCAGTGTGTTTCTGTGAGCGTTCACCCTTGTCTGTTTTCACCGTCTGTCTAGGTGCTGTCTTCTATTTCCACGTGGGTTCGCTGCTATCTGGTTTCATTTTGTATCTGTGGTTAGCTTGGTGTTTTCCTCCTAGTGCAGTGTAGGGCCCTATACGCACCCAGGAGTGGGTGAAGCCCACCCGTGAGGGTGGTAGTTGGTGTACAGGGACTGCCGCCGGATTTCAGGTTAGGTGCCTTGCTCTCCAGCCTGCAGTAATTCTGTATTGCCCACTTGCACGTTACCCTTCCGGTATTCCTAACATTATAACCAGCCTTAATAATTAAAAAAATATATATATTTTTACTCCACCATCCTCAGCTTCCACGGCAGAGGCCATCAAAGCTCTTATTAACTAGATAACGCACATGGGCCAGATGGTGCAGGTCTTAACTTCCAAGATGGACGCCCAAGATAAAGCCATTGAGGCTATTGCAGCTCTGCACCCTAATCCATCCGTCAGGGATCCTGTACCTGCTGTAGTAGAATTCCCCTTCCGAACCGTTTTTCTGGAGAGCTGAATCAATTTAAACAGTTCAAAGATAACTGTCTCCTTTATTTTCAAATGAGGCCTAATGCATCTGGTAATGAAATCCAGCGGGTAGGTCTCATAATTTCTCTACTTCAGGGGCATCCCCAGAAGTGGGCGTTCAGCTTGTCTCCCGAGGATCCTGCCCGCCAATCCGTTGAGACCTTTTTCAAAGCGTTAGGACTCATCTACGATGACCCCGATCGAGTTTCTTCGGCCGAGTCCAGGTTAAGTGCTCTTCGCCAGGGTGGGTGTACTGCTGAGGAATATGCCTCAGAATTTCGCTGCTGGGCCACTGACTGTAGGTGGAATGATCCTGCGCTTTGCTTCCAGTTTCGAGCATGCCTGTTGGAACTGGTAAAGGACGCTTTCGTACAATTCCCAGCACCCCAAAAATTGGATGACCTTATGCAGCTGGCCATCAAGGTGGACCGATGGTTAAGGGAGAGACGGACGGAGAGGGACTCTTTTAAGAGTTCTCCTACTGTTGTCACTCCGCAACCTGCGCCCCGGAAGATGAGCCTATGCAGTTGGGATCGTATCGTCTCTCTAGGCACGAGAGGAATTGGCGACGTACCTTGGGCTTGTGCTTGTACTGTGGCAACCGGGGGCACATGGTAAACAAGTCTCCCAATAAGAACCAGCCGGCGGAAAACTTCTAGACCAGATGGATAAGTCTGGCGGGAGCTTTAATCTCTTCCAGTAATTCCTTGTTGGTTCCAGTCCGGCTGGGGAACGGAGCTGAGTCTTGTCATCTGTCCGCTTTCATCAACAGTGGAGCTGCGGGTAATGTCATTGACGAAGGTCTGGTCCAGCAGCTAGGGATCTCGGCAGTACAGCTCCACCCTTCCATCACTGCCTGTTGCTTGGACGGCCTTCCTCTTTCGGGCGGGAGTATCACTAGAATTACTGAACCAGTTGATATTACTGTTGGTATGTGTCACACCGAAAAAATTTCATTGCTTATTATCCAGTGTCCCTCGGCCCAAATCATTCTTGGTTACCCTTGGTTCCAACTCCATAATCCTTTCATTGATTGGAGTTTGGGCGAAATCACCCAATGTTTCCCGTCCTGTTTAGCTTTACCCATAAGAAATATTTCTTTAGACCGTAATCTTCCTTGCTAAGTTACCTAAGTAAAGGCTGTTTTCCCTTTCATGACCAGAATCAAAAGCCATGGACTTGTATATCAAGGAAAATTTGGAGAAAGGTTTCATCCGCCCTTCCAGGTCGCCACTAGGGGCAGGATTTTTTTTTTCGTTTCCAAGAAAGATGGTACACTTAGACCCTGCATTGACTACAAAGGCTTGAACAAGATTACTATTCGTAACTCTTATTCGCTTCCCCTCATCTCTGATTTATTTGACCAACTCAAATCTGCTGTTGTCTATTCTAAAATCGACCTTCGGGGGGCATACAATCTAATCCGTATTAAGAAAGGCGATGAATGGAAGACCGCTTTTAACACTCAATCCGGTCATTTTGAGTATTTAGTTATGCCTTTCGGTCTATCCAATGCTCCTGCTGTCTTTCAGGATTTCATTAATGAGGTTTTCTGGGATATGCTTGGCAAATTTGTTACCATCTACCTTGATGATATCCTGATTTATTCCACTTCAGTAGATCTCCACCAAAGTCACGTCTGTTAAGTTCTTACCCAGCTAAGAGAAAATCATCTTTTTGCTAAACGGGAAAAGTGCGAATTTGAAGTTGACCAGGTCACGTTTCTTGGGTACATTATTACCCCTAAAGGCTTTGCTATGGACCCTCAAAAGGTCAAAGCCATTATATATTGGGTCAAACCTACCGTTTTAAGGGCAGTTCAGAGATTCATTGGTTTCTCTAACTATTATAGAAGATTCATAAGGAAATTTTTACCCTTGATTGTTCCTATCACCGACTTAACCAAGAAAGAGGCGGATCCTGCAGAATGGAAACCCAAGACGGATGAATCTTTTAAGGCCCTGAAGAATGCATTTATTTCTACTCCTACCACTCGCATGTTTGTTCCGGAAGAACTCAGGAGAGCAGTATTGGTGGAAGGACATTCGGGAAAAACTGCTGGACATCCGGGTATCTCCAAAACCATTTGCATTTTATCACGATCTGTTTGGTGGCCTGGTATGGGTCATGATGTCGTGAATATTGGGGAGGCTGGAAACACAAGAATGTTGAATCTATTGCATAGTGGTCAGATGGATGCAGTTTGTATTGTATGGCAGCCTGTATGGTAGTGGTCACTAGGATAAGGGGCCAGATCCAGAACTACGCATTTCCGCGAATTTATGTGTGGTGGAGACGTAAAATCGCAGATTTGAACGCACTGCGCATGCGCACCATAGAAAATGCGCACATTCTCGTAGCGTAATTTAGAACATATGGGTGATTCACGTATGTCTCACGTAAATACTTACGTGTGGGCGTGACAAATTTACGTTTGTCAACAATACGTGCGTTTTACGTGAAGTAGGCGGGGGGTGGTATTTAAAGTGTACAGTATGGGCGTGCTAAGCTGCGTACGTTCGCGTAGTCAGTACGTCCGTTAGCGGACGTATGCTGTTACGTTTGGAAAAGTTAAGGTAGGGTTTGGG
>WWET01000363.1:154584-187285 GCA_011038615.1 Limnodynastes dumerilii
ATTATTATTTTTATTTTTATGTTTGTTTTTTGTTGTTTTTGTTTCTGTTTTTGTCCTAGTTTTCATTTACTATTAAAACTTTTGTATGATGCAATTATTTTTCAGTATTTGCAATTGGTTTATTTTTATTATTTTTTAAATGCATTATGCATGTTCACAATTACTACTATATGTAAAATGTCCTGGTTTATTATTTTATTAACTATTTCGTTTGTACTAAATTATATAGTATATATCATGTATATATAAAAACAAAATTTGTTTATATAATTCTGTTTAGTTAGGAGCAATTGGTTCAGCTCTAATTATATTGTATTACCTATGTTTAAAATGTCTGCTCTCTGTATTTACCATACTAGTGTCTTTTTCTCATGAGTTTCTTCAGCTATTTGAGAGGCTGATCACTAATCACGCTCTACAACTTCCACCTGATATTTTTCAAGTGAACACACTACAAATAACAGAGAGAGTCACTTCCGTTTATATGCTTGAAAAAGTCCCAATCCAGGGACGAAACGCGTCGCATTGGAGGTGTTTTAAATTTGGAACAAGGCTCTACTGTCTGGGGAGACCTGTGAAGTTTGCTCTGAGTGTCCAGCCATTGTGCGTTTAAACAGTCATCTTCATACTGCTCCGACCGGGGACGCCCGGTAGCGTTGAGCTATCTAATTGACTCAGCTTTGTTGTTATCCTCCTGCAGCCGGAGCCCGTGCTGGCTCACCACAGCAGCGGTTTAAAGCACGGTAAAACTTTTATTTTATTTCATTTGCTTCATCTGCAACTTATCATTTAGTCACCGCAGCACATCATAGGTGGCTTATGGTGCATTGCTCATATATACCTCTGTTTTATCTGTAAGCTACGGCTGGTGTCCCTCTAGCTTTGCTATATGCCAATTGGACCGTGCTTCTATTGTTACTATCTACTTTTATACACCGTGACATTGTTACCGTCTGTCTGTGGATTTGATACAGTCATCTTTAGCTACGAAGTAGCAAGCTGCAGAGACTTAGCATCAGTTTTGCAATACTGCTATACCGCTGTTTATGTGGTTTTTTTCTCTCTAGGATCACTCCACAGTGGTATCTAATACCTACCGTTCGGGCCACTGGTTTACCAAGGGTTCCCTGCGGACTGTGGGGGGTCTGTTATACCTATTTAGAGCCTTGTTCTCCTCCTTTTATTGCAATTTTTATATTGCTTGTATTATCAATGATTTAGTTATTAATAAATGTTACATGTGTTTTTAGTTTGGACCAATTGCTCCGTTTTTTCTTTTTTCTAACCCATCTACTTATTCCTCAGCGCGGTGCATATTTTCTTAATTTGTACTTGTTCTAGTTTTGCACTACTAGGCACCTGCGCAGATTAGTTTAGTTTTTGGGTTATTATAATATTGAGATATATACTATCTATCTTCATTTTTTATATATATATATATTTTTATGAATTCACACTAGTTATATTGTGCATATTAGAAATATTTGAATAATATTAATTTTGTTATTATATTATTTGTGTATAGAACTCTGCCTAGGTGTTGTCATCTACAGTAATTGCGCTCGTCACATTACTCTTGTTTTTACCTCATATGACAGCATATTCTTCCTGTGGCTATACCACCCTAAATATGCCCAGTCTTGTCTGATCTTAGAAGTGATGCAGGGTCGGCCTAGTTAGTATTTGGTTGTTTCACTATGGACCTGATTCAGATTTGCGCATCCGTGCATATATCACATGGATACATAGTGGTTTTACACAACTGCACATGCCCAAATGCGCAAGGCAATCGTACTGCTGACGAAACACCTAAAGAAACCATATTTAAAAAAAACCCATTCAACTGCACATATTTGCTGCAGTGTCAACTGTTGATCCAGATTTGTATGTTTTTTCCTAAGGTGTGTTTGTATGTAACCAAGATATTTAATAGATTTGTTTTTTATTTTGTTGAATTTACCTTAACTAAAATTTCAACATGTAAAAACAAGATGTTTTTTAAAATTTGGTGTTGGACATTTTGGGTTACAATATAATATCATTGATCATTTTTTTAGACAATACCAAGCTTGATTAAAATTTTATTGTAGTCTTATTTTTATGGGTTCGTTGAACCATTGTGTGTATATTAAAGATCTACTAAATTGTCTTAGAAGAGCCACATTTGTTTTTTGTTTGGTGTTGGACCTGTATGCGCTATACAAAAATCATCAAATAGTGCATAATAAAAAAAAGCAGAATTACACGAATGCTGAGATGCGCTTCCGATTGCGCATAGAATAAATCATGATACGTACAATTCAAAGATGGCATTTTCATGCACAAATGCACAACCTTGAATCGCACGTATGCAAATTTGTTTGGGCGCATCCGCATTGCGCTAACGCAACTCAGTTCCTATGTTCCATGTGCTGTACGCTTTTGACCTTTCAATCTTTGAATTGAAGTCTTAACAGCGTACACATTGAAGATTTCCACCAACATTGCAATAATTAGCCTGTTCCAATAATCTAACGCAGTATACATCTTAAGGATATCCATACACCAGGGGATAGAGTCTTAGGGGCTGATCCAGACCTACGGCCGCTGCCGTAGGTACGGCGGCCGCATGTGTAAGAACGGCATTTCTGCCATTCTGCACATGTGCCGGGCAGATGTTGCCCGGTGTAATCGATTTTTCAGGGAGCCCTGGATCTGGCGTCCGTAACGACAGCGTAGTTACAGACGAAGGGGCGTGCAGCACCGTAACTACGCTGTTGTTACGGAAGGTAGGCGGGGGGTGGGAGGGAAATTAGGAAGGGAGGGCTGGGTTAGGGCCTTACGATCCTGTGGCCGGGGTAATTACCCACTGTTACGCTGGCTGAAATTAAGGTAGCCACAGGGGGAGTGCACCAGAGCTACGCTGGCCGTACTCACGGACAGCTGCCCAGTGTAGCTCTGGATCAGGCCCTAAGTGTCAGATGGAATAACACTATATGATGATAAATAACACTATAGCAAGATGATAAATACTCAGTGCCAGATGATATAAGCAGAGGAAGATACTAAAGCTCAGTGTCTGATAGAATAACACAGAGAACCATGCTGGGCGTGGTGAGAACTGGAACACACACACTCAAACCAGATGGAATGGAGAGGTAAGGAGAGTGGGTGAGGGAATCGAAAGCATAATGTCACAAACTGTGGCACTTACTGAGTTAGAAGGCGTCTTTCTGCTGGCCTTTCCAGCCGTGCCCGTGTCTCTCGTCCGCAGAGGTGCCACTCTCAACATATGATAGCATCCTGCCCGGGTTAGTCTTATCTCAGGAGGAGTATTCTGGCGCCATCATTGTACATTCAAGTGGCCTGAACCAGCCTACCAGATTCCCTATCCAGCAGATACATGACAGCTATTATCAATCCCTGGCTGAGACACCCTATTTAAATCCCAAGCAGTGTTCAAACAACTTGGTCTTTTCTGTTCCCTGGCCCCTGAGCATCTCCATTATCTCTTCTGAGAGAGAGTATTACCTGACATTACCCTGTGGATCTCTACTGTGGTTCCAATCTCAGCATTACCGTCAGCTGCTCTGTGGATAACTACAGCAGCTCCAATCTCAGCATTACCATCAGCTGCTCTGTGGATAACTACAGCAGCTCCAATCTCAGCATTACCATCAGCTGCTCTGTGGATAACTACTGCGGCTCCGAGCTCATTACCACCAGCTGCCTGTAGAGCACTACTGCAGCTCTGACCTCACAGCTTTACCATCAGATGCTCCATGGATCACTACCACAGCTTCCATCTCAGCATTACCGTCAGCTGTCTGTGATGTTATGAGTAACTTTATCACCTAGGTTTTGATACCACCACAATCAAGTATGCTATTAAGTCCATAAAACACAATAAGGTTCCTGTTTCAGATAGCTTTTTATGATTTTGGGCCAGATTCAGACCACACGCTTTATGTGTATGTGGGGGTCTGTAGTTACGCTGCCATAGAGGGGAGTGCACGCCCCGGAACTCTCCGCTGTCTGTAGTAAATCTTGACACTTGTCCAGATAGTTACCTTAACTTTTTACGACTAGATCTGTGTCCATACAGACGCAGATCTAGTTGTAACAGGGCCATCCCCTTCAGCATACTTACACACTTAGTTATGCACGTCTGTATATACGCTATCGGAACATCTGGCGAGCGCATGCGCAGATGTTCCAACACAGGGGACTTACACGAATGACTTGCCTAAGTCCTCCGTTGTATTTAGGTCTGGATCCAGCCCTTTGTCTCCTTCATCCTATTTATCCTATACCTATTTATTTAACCAGGCTCCAGCCTGGTAGCAATCCGGATTATCATCGAAGCTTGGAAAAGGCCTTTCTGTTGTGAGAAACTATCAACCCATTGCCCTTTTACATTCAGATTTAAAAAATATTGGCAAAACATAGTTCATCTCCATTTCTCTGATCTTACTCCCAAATCTACATGATGGACTGGATTCAGACTTCCGCACTGAAGCCACCTCTGACTGTAAAATTTAAATGTTCCCCCCATCCACCTCATGAAATTTAGGCAAGCAGAGGATATGGGCCATTCTGTTGTCTGGATCTACTAGCGCACAGAATAACATTATGCCCCGCCCACCTTTTTTGAGGTTAAGTGGATGGAGGGGATGGGTCGCCCTGTCGTCTGGATCTCCAAGTAAACGGAATTGCATTTCGTAAGCCATAAGATCTGATGTTACAGTTAGGTTTGCGTAAGTAGCCCATCGTACATAGGTCTGTATCTAGTCTGATGTCCTATTTGGGCTATTCACAACTAGCATCTACAGCATCTGAAAGACTCCTCCCTATATTTACCTATATCATCATTGGTTTATATTAATTATAGAAAATTTCTTTCACATTTCAAACACTTTCCATTCGTGCATTTTGAGCTCTTTGTGGTTGTGGAAAATAGCAGCAATAAAAATGATGCTCCTCTCCAAAAATTTTTGATCTGTCCTTATAGGTCTATCTGCCTATATTGTTTAATGCAAATTTTTTTTTTTTTTTTTTACAAATGTCCATATTTATTTGTAGGTCTAAGTTCTGATTGTACTGTGTTCAGATCTTCAATAGCAGCAAATCTGTGCAAGCACTTGTATAACCACTCCCACAGACTTTCCACACCAGGATTTTACCTAAATAGTACTGATCCATTACTATTACTATAAAATGGTTTCTAGATCAATTGGCTGTTTGATTCCACAGCTTTACTGTACATTGTAGTTCCTAACCACACCCCAACTTGCAGGCACAGCCTGGTTCTTGATACCTGTTAAAAGTGTCATTTCTCGGAAGTCTGGATCAAGCAGATTGCATTCTGATCTGGTCGATTGTATGTGTACACATGTGCTGATGCTAAATTGGGAGTTTTTGGATCTGACCACACAGAAAGTGACCAGTTATTTAAAGTCTGGATTTGGTCAAATATTGTTATATCTTATGGTCCTGCTGCAGCATTACACAGCCCTTTCTCCACTTTTTTGTCTCTTGTGTTCCCTCCATCTTCATGGCCTCTGATTTCACTTCTGATAGGAAGCACTGCCCCCTCTGCTCATGTCTGCAGAGAGCAGCTAATGCTTCCACATCATTTTAATGGAAGTTCCAGCAGGAGTTATTTCAAGACCCATCACTCTCTGTGGTGACCCTGCATGCCCTAGCAACCTGGTCCTGCTCATAAGAGCTACCATACTAATTGCAAGAGGGGAACATACAGGAGACACAGTTATGAAGATGGGGAGGGCAGGTAAGCTTATGTAAGGGTAGGTTAGCCTGAAGAAGTGGGTTTTGAAGTATTGGATGGTGGTGAATAGCTAAATTGGTTGTGGTAGGTTGCTCCAATGCAGAGGCCCGGCCCAGAAGAAATCTTGGATGCAGAGTGAGAGGTAGCTATCAGGTTGGAGTTTAAGCGGAGGTCACAAGCAGAGCGGAAGGGTTGAAAGAGAGTTTGGATGGAGATGTAGGAAGTGGTGGAGGAGGAGAGAGCCTTATAATTTCTGGTGAGGAGCTTGAAGAGAATTCTGAAAGGGACAGAAAGCCAATGTACAGATAGACAGAGAAGGCAGAGTGGTGAGAGAGGAAGATGTGTCTGGCTGTGGAATTTAGTCTGGATTGTAAGATGGAACAGAGGAATGAGCGTTTTAGTTGCATCTGTGGTTAAGAGAAGGCGTGGATGTGGGGTGGTGAAGGAAAGTGAGGAGTCAAGGATGATGCCCAGGCAGTGGGCATGGGTGGAGGAGAAGATTGTGTAGTCGCCAAAAGTAATGCAGACGGTAGGTGTAGAAGGGATTCGTGAAAAATGGAAGACTGGAATTTCTGTTTTGTCCATATTAAACTTAAGAATACAGCACTGAGATATCCATGATGGGATGAGAGAGAGGCAGTCTGACACTTTGGACAGGAGATAGGGGAAGAGGTCAGTGGAGGAAAGATAGATTTGAGTGTCGTCGGCATTGAGGCAGAAGTGAAAGCAAAAGGAGCTGATGAGGTCATCCAGAGAGAAGTTGTAGACCAAAAACCGAGCCCTGTACAACACCAACTGGAAGAAGAGTGGTAGGGGAGGTGGAGCTAGGGGTTGAGACAGAGAAAGAGTGGTCCAAGAGATAGGAGGAAAACCAGGAGTGCACAGTGCCAGAGAGTGAAGGATGTGGAGCAGGAGAGGGTGATCAATAGTGTCAAAGGCTGCCTATAGATCCAGGAGGATGAGAAGGAAGAAATGGCCCTTAGATTTGGCAGAGGAGATCATTAATGACCTTAGTCAGGATATTTTTGGTGGAGGGGGCAGAACCCAGATTGGAGAGGATCCAGGATGCAGTTGTTGGTGAGGTAGCTGAATAGACACTTGTAAAAAAGCCGTTCAAGCAGCTTGGAGGTGAAGGGGAGATGGGAAGAAGGGAAATGGGTCAGTAGTTGAAGGGTGGGGTTGAGGTTATGTTTTTTTTTTAAGGATGGGGGAGACAACAGCATGTTTAAAGGGGGAGGGGAAGAAGCCAGAGGAAAGGGATAAGTTGAAGAGGTGGGCAAGATGACAGCAAGCAGTGAGACGGAGAGATTGGAGGAGATTAGAGGGAATGAGATCAAGTGATTACATTGACGGAGGGGATGACAAAAGAAGGGAGTGGACTTCTTCAGCCGAGGTGGGGATGAAAGTAAACATAGGTGGGTGGCTGGTGAGGAGATGAGAGGGTGAAAATGGAGGGGTAGGAGAGGTGATGGTAAA
Source organism: Limnodynastes dumerilii (assembly GCA_011038615.1). NCBI lineage: Eukaryota > Metazoa > Chordata > Amphibia > Anura > Limnodynastidae > Limnodynastes > Limnodynastes dumerilii. Next base: position 161,828 of record WWET01000363.1, read on the forward strand.
TGAGATGGAGCTTCTGATGGAGTCAATCTTGGAAGTGAAGAAGGTGGCAAAATCAAAGGCAAAAATGGGAAATGGAGGGGAGGAGAAGGGAGAGAGAGAAGAGAGTTGAAGGTGCCAAATAGGTGGGGGGGGTTAGACGATTGAGAGAGGTTGAGGAATTTTAAGAAGGATTGCTTGGCAAGGGCAGAGCTAAAAGAGGATTGGAGAAAGTCTACGAGTGAACGGGACTTCCTCAAGAGGCACTCCGCATTATGGGAGCATTTTTTTTAAGGAACTAAGTGAATAGAGAGTGCCAAGGTTGGGGGTTGGTGCGGCGCAGGGAGACAGAGGAAGGATGGCAGGCAGAGTCAAGGGTGGAGGAGAGGGCTTTGTTGTAGAAAGAAGTGGTTAGGTTAGGGCAGGAAATGGTGGAAATGGGAGCAAGGAGGAAATCATGGGAAGAGATGAAAGTTGCAGTGTCAAGGGAGTTAAGGTTCTGTCAGGAGAGAATACATTTTGGTTATGAGAAAACAGAGGGGGAGGAGGCGAAACAAAAGCAGGTGATCAGAGAGGGGGAAGGGAGAGATGGAGATGTCGGACAGGAGCATGAGCTGGAGAAGATGAGGTTAAGGGAGTGGCCCAGGTAGTGGGCTGATACGGAAGTCTTTTGTGATAGGCCAAGGGAGGTGGAGAGAGCAGTGTCAGAAATGGAGACAGGTTTCAGTAATGGCGGCAATGTTACAAGAGTTGGAGATAAAAAGGTCATGGATGGCAGGGAGCTTGTTGCAAATGGATCTAGCATTCCACAAAGCGCAGGGTGAGAGAGGGAAAAAGGGGTGATATGGATGAGATTAAAGGGCTGGCAGGAGTGAAGTGAAGTATGATGGAGAGGGGAAGGATGGGGACAGGGAAAGGGAAGAGGAGGCTGATGGAGGAGTAGGAAGGGTAAGGAGAGAAAAGGTGGGGGAGAGGAGGGGGATTGAGAGACCAGGACCATAAGGGTAGGGAGGAGGCAAAAAGAAGTGATATAAGCAAGATTAGCTGGAGATAGATTGGAACACATGTGATCACAATAATAAGAAGCATGAATATAAAAGTTTCATTTTGGACAAAAATGAAATAGTGCAAGGTTATTAGAAGTCCAAAGCAGTTACTAGAAGCAGCAACAAAGTGGTTGCATATTGCAATGTGGAGGTAAGGATATCCAGAAGTAGTGTCCTGGATCAGCAGGTGTTTCAGATGAAGAGTCACTTGCTTCAATGCTGTATGTTGAAAATGATAATCTACAGCTGGAGTGCTCAGAACCTATTCCAACTTGTCGTATGTTTGAACAGTTTAGCCCTACTGAACTGAATCACAATGAACTCAACCAATGCACAGCACATAAAATATTTTATTGACAAATGTTTACATTACAGTAAGCAAACCTTTCAACATATACCATTTCCACTGCAGGGCACAGACTTTATTGTTGACAATTGCCACTAGGTGGTGTAATATTTTACTTCATATTAAAACTTTCCATACAAAAATAAAGCATCACCTTTACCTATTTACAAGCACTTTCTCTTTCTCTTATTATGGCAAAATGTATCAGGTAAGAAAACATTTGTTGAACAAGTGCTACGAAAATATTGAAAGTATCTTCATAAAAAGGCAGTTTATAAATACTGTTTTATTGTTCTATTAACTATGTAATATCTTAAATTAAAATACAGCAGACAGAGGGTGTATACTGGCTACAGAGAGAATGTAAAACATGATGGATAATTTGGAAATGTAACATTAATGACATTTGAACCTTCAAGTCACACATCCAGCACACTATAATATCACATTATTATTCACTTTCCACACACACAATAAAAAAACAGATTTTACATGACTCAAATATTCACACAAAATGAAGCAAAAATACTACTATACACACCTCTTGCTTAACAAACAGGTCCAGACATAAGGCTGCCTGCAGCTCTTCTAAACTTTACTTGTCAGTTGGCCTGTAAGTGTATCCAGACTGAAGAAACATCACTTTGCATTGAAAGAAGGGTATAATAATCTAAGGCATTTGTCAGTGTGAAGTAGAAAAAGATTTGGGGATCCTGATTACAGTTTAAATATTTTAGGCACTGAATCATTCCAGCTTAGCCATGACAGCCTAGTTAGAACAAATGAAATGTCCAGGTATTTTTCAAGAAATGCTTATATCTGCGACGGATGACAAGCATTATGTGAGAGGCACTGTTTTCACCTAGAACTTCCCTGGCTCCCGTTGCTGCTTTCCGATCGTGTGCTGCTATACCTCTTCTTTACGATCATGCTAATGTATGCCTTCATCAGCTTCGCAATGTCAACCACCTTTATCAGAGAGACACAAATGAAAGAATGTTTATTGATTTTGTTTTCAAAGTCAAAAACTGAAATAAATATCATAAAATTGCTGTCCATGGTGGAACTTGAGGGGTTTTAAATACCAGGAGTCAAAGTCAAGGCAATTCTTAATCAATTATAATATTTAATAAATAATTAAGCAAATCACATAAATAATACTTTTCAGGTCTCCAGGAGCCCCTATTTCGATTATTGTCGAACTGGAAAGACGAGCGAGCACTTCTGCAGTCAGTCCCGTACGAAGCTGGGGAGCTGACCTATTCCTATGTACCCGGACAACAACAGAGCAGAAACTCCTTACCTTATTAGGTTATAATCATGTTTTAAGCAAGTTAATTGGTACTTCTTATCCAACTAATTTCTACATCTGTGGAGTATGAGTTTGTATTGCATAATTTTAGTATCATGTTGATACCGAGCATGTCCTTGGCTTTGAATGTCTGGCTGCCAGGACACACTCTTACAGTAGAAATAACACTACATTAGAAATTGTATCAAATCTAGCCTGAGATACATAATATGCATGGTGTAAAGTAACACCCATACATCATTTTAGCATGATTGGTGAATATAAATTACAATAATGGAAGGGAGAGAGAAGGGTAATTATCATTTTGCTACATTAATATATCTGTGTGCTTCTGATCACATAACAGTTAATATTGTGCTGAGGCATTTGTAAAATATTGGATAGACCCTGGAACTGACTCTCTGTTTAGCTACTAAGTGACACATAAGAGATGTCCTTCCTCTCGGATTACAATATCTACACCTCTATACAGTCATTTATTTAATTCTGAGGCAAAATTAGAAATATATCGGTATAATCAAACGCATTACATGGATTTTGATGTCATTGTATAGTCCGATGACTGAAATACTTTCTACATGTAGTAACTGTTAATATTATTATTTAAAGGAGGAAGGTACATAATAATAACTTTTGACCCTGGGCACCACTTGGAAGTGCAATCAGCCCAGTGTGGAAACATGCTGTAGCAATAGTGTTCCCAGTTACAACTTTGGCACAAGGCCCTTTTATATTCTTATATTATATTCTACTTACTGCAGTGGTTTCAAAGAGAAGTTCCCGTTCATCAACAACTATCTTGTAGGTATTGGCAAGTGGAGCACCAAAAGAAAGGATATGTTCATAATGAAACACTTCAAGAGGTCTTCCTTCTCCTCTTTTGTAGACAGAAACAGCCTCAACGCTTACACCCAGCCACAGCTCTTGTGGAAATCCACCTTCTTTGCTCTGATGATAAAGCAGAAGAAAAAGAAAGTGAGAGCTGACAAAGCATATATTACTTACTGTGGAACTACAGGGACATGACATATATTGCAGATATCATTTCACTATTAATTTACAGTGCATATTTTGCTTACAAGTATCTTTAGGGTTAGGCTACGGGGGAATTGGGGGAGACTTAGGGCTAGTATTTTTGTAACATGTATCATTTAATAATACATTATTCATACCTCGACATCAAATAGTGTTGATCCATAGCCAGGCCATTCCTTTATCAGAGTCATGTATTTGGTCATACACTGTTCTGGATGCATACCCTGTAACTTCTTCCACTTGTCAATAATGTTAGTTCTGGCTGACATGACCTCTTCTTTCACCCACATGTCCAGCATATTCTCCTCTTCTATTTTTTGCTTACTGACAGAACCACTTCTGAAGCTTCTCCTCAAGGTTCCTTCTAAGAAACTAGACCTCTTCCTCTCGGACCTTTCTAGTGCTGTGGACACTTTGGTGGACTGGGAAATGCGAGACTTGAGTTTCTGCACAGGGTAAAATTCTTCCATCTCTGGCACATTATTGTGAAGGCTGTAGTCTCCATGGGCATACTGTAATCTTAAAGCTGCCAGGACTTGTACAGTTTCTTCAGGTGCTGGGTAGTGGCCCCGGATAAGTGCTTGGTGTGCCTGAAACAAGGAAAATCAGTCATGAAATTATGGATTAAATGTCGTAAAAATGGGTATCATATATATTCCCATCTAGTACGAGTGAGAGCAACAATCTGTCTTCTCTTTTTCTTTATTTTATTATTATTATTATTTATAAGGCTCCACAAGGTGTCCGCAGCACCTTACAAAATACAGTAGACGTACAGGGTAGGGATGGATAGAATAGTACATATTACCGTATTTCCCCATGTATAAGACGCACCTTTTTTAGACCAAAAATAGGTCTAAAACCAGGTGCGTCTTATACAGGGGATGTAAGACTGAACTTACCTTTTTAGTCCCTCCAGCGGTCCCTCCGGCAGTTTCAGGCTCTCTCACCCGCAGCTCTGACTCCGGCTGACTCCCTGGCGGTGCGCGCTTTACACTGACGTTATGTGACCTTAGGTATATGAAAATTTAAAATTATAGATGAATATAGTAAACATATATAATTTAATATAATTTAATTTAATATAATATAATTTCACGTAGGTAGGTGTTCTTTATTGCCTATAATATTTAGGCGTTTACTATATCCAGTCACTATGTCCATGTAGGACCCACATAGGATATGGTTTCACTATCCGTATAGATGTGTTTACTATATTCATCTATAATTTTACATTTTCATATAATGTACTGATGGAATTTATTCTAGCACTTTATATTATTCAAAGGTTAACGCCTTGTTTATAAGGTTAATGCCTTGTTTTTTAACATTTATAAATAATTACCCTCTTCACCTTCTTAGCATAGTTGCACTTTTTTATGTATGTATTATTTATTATTAGCATATCACTGTGTCAATTCTTTCATATTTTATGAGGAACAATGTATCATAAAATAAAAATAGAAATACAAGACATCACTCGATGTTTAGGTATGGATGGTAACAGTTGATATAAAGATGCTGTTACCTTTCACTGAGAAATTTCTGTTTTTTATGTTTTATTCATGCTCAGTGTCATTCATTAATTCTATATATTAGGACCCGTTTTTGCATTGAATACTAAGATTTAGTTTACCTAAATTATTCTAGTAATCAGATCATTAAAGGTAAATATTGTGTTTTATTTGGGAGATCATGCACGATATGGTATCATTGTATTATTAGCAAATATGCACTTTGTATTTCGCATCAAATGTTAGGATTCAGTTATAAAGAATTATTCTAGCAATCAGAGTATCAATGTTAAATATTGCGTTTAAAAATTGTGTTTTAATTTGCATTATGGAGACTATGTACGATACAGTGTGCATAGGTGATTTTGCGACACTGTATCAGTGTATAAATAGCAGATATATGCACGTGGGATCTTTGTTTACTTTTGGAGTGCCAGTATCGGTAAGAAGTCTCTTTAAGGAAATAGCTTGATCATCTACATGCAATCCCATTGGTCCACGTCACTGGAGCACGCCATATAAGCGGAGATATCCTACAAGCCGGTCTATGACTTTGAAGAAGGGCTGAGTACAGCCTGAAACGCGTCGTCGGACCGGCCCAATCAATTCTTGACGTCACTCCAGGGGACCCGTCAGCAAGACCACGTGTGCACACCGTTCCCGGGTATTACATCGCAGCGGCAGCCACTGGTGGTCGGGCTTTCCAGCTTTCCCTGGTAGGACATTTGAAGCTCCTTTTTAGCAAAGTTTGTATTGTATGAAACTAATAAATGTTTTTTTGACTTTATTTTATATGCGTGCAATCACTGGAAAGAGTCTGCTTTAAAGCATCACCTGAATGGAAGGAGCCTATGGACTGTTTTAATACAAGGATGACACCTAGGCAGCGAACTTGATGGGATGAGGAGACAAGTGTCACCAATGGTTATCATGATTGAGGGTGGGGAGGAAGTCCTAGGGGGAGGAAAAACAATCATTTCTGTTTTGTCCATATTCAGCTTGAGGAAGCGTTTGGCAATCCATGTGGATAGGGATGCAAGGCACTTGGAAATCTTAGACAGAATAGAGGGGTTGAGGTCAGGGGAGGAGAGGTAAATTTGAGTGTCATCAGCGTAGAAGTGGTAGTTGAAACCAAAGGTGCTGATGAGGTTACCCAACGAGGAGGTGTAGAGGAAGAAGAGGAGCGGGCCAAGGAAAGAGCCCTGGGTGACCAACAGGGAGTGGAGAGGGGGGAGAAAATGAGCTAGGGGTGAAAACAGAGAAGCTGCGGTCAGAGAGATAGGAGGAAATCCAGGAGAGAGCAGCGTCAGTGAGACCGAAAGAGCGGAGGGTTTGAAGCAGAAGTGGATGGTCAACGGTGTCAAAAGCAGCTGACAGATCAAGAAGGATGAGGATGGAGTAGTGGCCCTTGGATTTGGCAGATAACAGATCATTGGTCACTTTGGCAAAGGGCAGTCTCATAGAATGGAGGGGCCAGAAACCAGATTGTAGGGGGTCCAGGAGAGAGTTGTCAGTAAGGTAGCTAATGAGACTAAGCGCTCAAGGAGTTTGGAGGCTAATTATTTCAACGTCTCGGGCATAGAGACAGCTGCCCCTGAAATCTGCTGTAATACCTCTGCTCTGAAGTTCTGGGAATTGCTGCAGCATTTATACAAATGTTACTTTAGTGATGTATTCTGATGCTTTGACCTATGGCTGATTACTCATACATTGACCATTTATGTGACCCATTACTCTCAGTATTATCAGTACTCTCATATTTTTGTGATTTGTGATGTACCAAGAAAGGGATAGAAAAGGCAAGTAAGTGAAGCAATCACATAACCAAGCACTGCACACTTCCAGTAACACCTATTGGCATGATGACAGGCAATAGATAGCTCATATTTCCGTTTGCTCTCATTTGGTTGTATAATGCTCACCTGCTCAAACATGAAGACGTATTCAACACTGTCTTTTGGCACATGTTCTGTGTCCAAGAAGCAATAAAGTTTAAAGTAGAACTTCCAGGGTCTATCTCCAACTTCAGCGTCTACTGCCATTCTATAGAAAACACAAACACGGGATTGAAAGATTGAATAACCTACTACATTTCTCTTACAGATGCCTGCATGTTTGTAGCAATTTCATCCTAGAAACAATTTTAGTTTCTGTGAATTTCAGGACATTGCTTTGCGTTATATTACTATTATCATTTATTTAAAATATTTACCATTTCTATAAATTCAATGTATTTTGTGAATGTGCCACAGGAAACAAAATAACGTTAAAAAAAAGATTAATAATTAGTATAGTAGTTGAAAATAAGCAACATATTTAGGGCTGGTGTTATTATTTGGTAACTGGTTAGAACTGGCTGTCCTGAAGCATAAAATGAAATACAGTAGCTAACAGTAGCTAGCTGTGGATTTCTTTAATAGCTGATTCCTCTCTGAGCGTTTATTATGCACTGTGGTGCTGCAGCTTTTTCAGGTCATTGGTTGTTTGGGAGTGCTTGGAGATGATTTCAGAGAAGAGCTCCACACTCCCAGCCTGACAATTACACTGCAGTGACCACTAGAAACAAGCACTTCATGAAATCTGCATCCAATAATCATCCAACTGTTAATAACTGACTAATAATTGCAGTCTTATGTTTGTACAGTAACACTTACTTTTCAAACTTAGCTAATACATCTGCCACAACAGTTCTGCTTTCAATCGCTTTCTCTGTGACCCCATTGTACTCAAAAAGGGCAAACATATTTCTGCTGTCTTCCATGGCAAGGCCCCGAATCAACTTCTCTACAACCTAGAAAAAATCGTTTTCCATATAAATGGTTAATAACATTATACTAAGTAACTATAATGTTTCTGTATCTGTTAATGTCAAATATCAAACTGGTTACAAAACAATGGGAAGCATAATGTAACAAGTATTCCTTGTTTGGATTACCACTCAGAAATTGGTCACATATTCATAAGTGTTCTCTAAACGGTCTGGGGATTTAAGAAGTGTGCTGTCTTTGGAATATTCCTGAGTCATATGCACAGTGGGGTAGGTAGACCTGGTACTACGTACGCGAAGGAATTTACGCTAGCCGCTAGCGTAAAAGCACCCATTAGTGCGCATGTGCGCGGCAGATGTTATGACATGTAACTCAGAGTGTAATGGCGCTAACCCTGGGTTTTCAAACTGGGTCTCAACTAATACACCCAATTGGATGGATTCGGGGCTTCATTTACTAAGGCCGATTTTTGTAAAATCGCCAGAGATTGCAGTAGTTTATCAGCGATTTTGAAATAGCTGGATTTACTAAAGCAAAATCTCTACAAACTCGTGAGAGATGAGTGGAGATTTAAATTGCCGGTGTTTAAATCTCTCTGACTGACATACAAATCTCTGGATTTACTAAGGGGGGGATTTAGTAAATCGCCAGAGATTTGCAGTCAACTCTCCCGAGTTAATACTCATTGGGTTGAGTGTCGATTTCATAGAAATCGGCACACACTTTGCTTGAATAAGCCCCCATCACCCGTGAATTTTTTTTTTTAAAGTGTAAAAAAAAAAAAATGGCAGCAACACTTCACCCGTGGCATGCAGCTGCCTATAGTACTATAACTGAAAGCATGCCCATGTATTGCAGTGCATGCTTAGGGTTATAGTACTATAGGCAACAGCATGCCAAGGGTTAATGAGTCGTTTGTTGTGTTGTTTGCATTTTTTACAATTAATAAGGGATTTGATGGAACGGGACATATGTTTAGTAATAACTATTGGGCACATATGTTAGGATATTTAGGGACCTATAGGCACATATGCATAAGTACAAAGGACAATATAGGAACAGATTATTAATTATTACGGGACATATAGGAACGTAGGGTTTATTAGTAAGGGACCTAAGGTGACGGATGCTGAAGTAGTTAGGGACCTAAGTGGGCATTTTCTATTATTAATAGGGTTGGAGGACACAGTAAATGGTTGAAAAAGGAACATAGCTCATTTAATGGGGATTGGTAGTGTACGGTGATGGTTTTTTTAATTTTACACTGTAACGGACTCAATATGCTGCCGCCAGCATGCCATTAACCCTTGCCATGCTGTCGCTTATAGTACTATAACCCTAAGCATGCCCTGCAATACATGGGAATGCTTTCAGTTATAGTACTATAGGCAGCTGCATGCCACGGGTGAAGTGTTGCTGCGGCAGCCATTTTTTTTTCTTTTTTTCAGGCCACGAACTCCAGCGAGATTAAACTCGCTGGAGTTTACAAATTGACATAAACTGCCGAGCCCGAGGTTATAAGTGAGGCCCCTGGCATGGCTCATGTCATTCACCGGAGGAACGCTGCAAGAAGAGGAGAATGTCGCCATCGGAAGAAAGAATAGTACCAGCAGCCGTCCAGATGAGCGTCGCCGGGCAACTAAGATGACTACAGAACAGTGAGTGAATGTTAAATATTTTTACAATGCTATTTAAAGTGTTTAAAAAATAAGTTTATATCTTGTTTGCATTTTTTACAATTAATAAGGGATTTGATGGAACAGGACATATGTTTAGTAATAACTTATTATTGGGCACATATGTTAGGATATTTAGGGACCTATAGGCACATATGCATAAGTACAAAGGACAATATAGGAACAGATTATTAATTAATACGGGACATATAGGAACGTATGGTTTATTAGTAAGGGACCTAAGGTGACGGATGCTGAAGTAGTTAGGGACCTAAGTGGGCATTTTCTATTATTAATAGGGTTGGAGGACACAGTAAATGGTTGAAAAAGGACCATACTGTCGCTTATAGTACTATAACCCTAAAGGCAGCTGCATGCCACGGGTGAAGTGTTGCTGCGGCAGCCATTTTTTTTCTTTCTTTCAGGCCACGAACTCCAGCGAGATTAAACTCCAGCGACTTTAACATAAACTCGCTGGAGTTTAATCGCCACACATCGCTGGAGTTTACAAATCGGCACTTAAAAGCGCCTCTTAGTAAATTCAGAGACTTTGGGGAAAAAAATCGCCCCTCAACTCCAGCGATGTGGGGCAATTTTATGGGGGCGATTGAAATCGCCCTTAGTAAAACTAGCCCTTGTTAATAAACAAGTCCCTTTCCGGGATCCTCACCCAGCCCCTTCTCAATTTCAGGGCAGATACAGGATGATGAATTTCCCAGGTCTACCCTGAAGTTTTTTTTAAGGCACCCATCCGGGTTTTTTTTTTTTTTTGCTGAAAAGCCCCTGCTGGGGTGGCTATCTAAAAGCGGTATAAGCATGGTTATGGTGCTTTAGGGGGTCTTAACAATATGCTTGGGATGTCTGTGTAGCTTAAATTCTGTGGTTATACAGCCACATTATGCTTTCTACCTATAGCACTATAAGTAAACTGGACATTGCGTCCTAGGAAGTAAAAATGGCTATTTATAATAACTGTCAATTTTCCATGATGATACAGGTTCTTCACTTATTTCCCCTCAAAGCTATATGGGCAGCAAGGTGAAATATGTGATGTAGCCTTCTGTGAATAGAATCCAAAAATGTTTTTGTGCATATTAACATTTCATATCTTGAAAAAAAAAAATTAAATGACTAAATAATAAATATTAGCATATTTTAATACTGTGCCTTTAATAAACGTATAAAAATTTGTTTTAACTTAGTTTGTAAATCTTTTTAATGGCAATGTTGCATGCACCTTCAGGGAGGGAACAAAATAACTTTGCACTTGAACCTGATTTTCTATTTATCTTTAATTTGATAAATACTGTAGTAAAATGTGGCTTTAAGTATACCTCTGCTGAAAATTGCTAAATAACAGTAAAAGTTTTGATTTTCTGTCAGCTTTTTAGATATTGAAAATAAGCATTTAATATCAACAGTTGTAATTAATAAAATAGGGCCTGATACTGATTTAATAACGCATGGCTGGTGGCCATTGGTATTTAAATCTTACAGTACAGTATTTAAATCGCACAGTACAGATATGCTTGTGAAATACTTAAGGAAGGGTCCTGAGAATGGAAATCCCTTCTGTATGTCGTAGTGCCCTTTTTTCCTATGTAGGGAATTTTTGGTAGAAAAATTCTGTACATTTGCCTCTTCTGAGAATCACGTATGGAATCAGCAATGAAGTCTGGATCCAGTCCATAGATCTGAGCGTATATGTGTATCTCACTGCTAGTCTTTACTGTGAACAAAGCGTATGAGAATTTTGGTCAATTGCTGGGTCTTACCTCGCCAGCTGTGGTGTGAGAGTTGATTGTGATCTTGCAAGCTCCCCCACCGTGGCAGTATACAGTGGTTGTAATTTCCTGCCTATTAATTAAGGCTTCAATTTCTTCTCGAGATGGCACATACTCCCTGCATTTGGTTTTTTTCAGTGAGTCGTAGATAAATACAGCATACTTTTCCATCTCTGAGCCTTGATAATGTTCCCGTATTCTTCAAAAGTTAATACAAACAAATATAAATGATAAGATGTATATTATGATACAAAACAATTAATTAAATGGTGTTATAGAGCAATCATGTAAAACACTACAGATTCTGAAGTTTTTATATTAGTACAAATAAGCTATAGACTTCTGGGTGTGATATTTACTGGCCATTCTTTTTTAGATAAATGAAATTTCAGAAGATGGGAAACCTGTCTTATACAGATAACCTTTTTTTAATAAGATAAAAACAATGCATCTCAGTAAGAGCATGCAATGACTGTACATAAGGCATATCAGTTACTTGAAATAAGGATGTCCCTGAGCTGTAGTATCAGATCTCACTCAATGATTATTAATACTTTGTGCAAGCAATGCATTTTGTTTTTACCTTCAAACTAAGCCTTTTGTGGATCTCTACATAAAACCACTGGTCAGTTAACCCATGCTTGTCAAGTCTTCTTAAAGCTATAATTACAATTCTATCACTAAAACCCTAGATATTGTTTGGTTTAAGAAATGAACAGCATTAAATGTACTGTTAACATATCATAATGATGTTAATTATATTTTAGCTGATACCTGGTTGAGTGAAAAATGGTTTCTACTAGAAACTTTATCTTACCTACTTTTCAGCCATACATACACTCATTAGAGCTTGAAATGTCTATACAATAGACTAATGATGTTTAACTATATGTGGATGCTTAACTTTGAAACATGTTAACAGGCAACAATGCTAGATATTTTCTCCTATCTATTTTCAATTTTTAGTTATTGTCTTAGGGCCATTGGGCCTGATCCAGAACTACGCTTCCCCGCGATTTTACGTGTGGCGGATACGTAAATTCGCAGATTCAAACGCACTGCGGATGCGCACCATAGAAAAATACGCACTTTCACGTAGCGTAATTGTGAACGTATGGGTGATTCACGTATGTCTCGCGTAAATACTTACGTGTGGGCGTGCCAAATTTACGTTTATCCAAAATACGTCTGAATTACATGAAGGAGGCGGGGGGTGGTATTTAAAGTCTACAGTATGGGCGTGCTAAGCTGCGTACGTTCGCGTAGTCTATATGTCCATTAGCGGACGTACGCAGTTACGTGTGAAAAAGTTAAGGTAGGGTTTGGGCAGCGTATCTTGACAAAATACGTCCATGCAAGGGGTGTGCCGAGGGGAGTGTAGCGAACTTACGTGCACGAAAATACGCTACGCGAATAAACGTACGGCACACGTAGTTCTGGATCTACCCCATTGTCCTCAGCACTTCCATCTCTATATTCCATGTGACTTTTATTAAAGCAATGAGTTACCTGTTACAGTTAAAAAAGCTTTAAGTTGTAATTACTATAGTACATGTATGAATATCAAGGTCATATCTATAGGAAATTTGTTTCTCCTTTTTAAAGTATTATGACTTTTCATAATTAGATTATGGTTCAGTTTTAAAAAAAAAACACTTTTGACCTCTGTGCGTGTTCCACATGCATGGGGGGTCTGGAGGTCCCACTCCCCTTTCTTGTTACGCTGCCATAAGGCTAAATTAAGTCTCCTGTGTAGATCAGCGGTCTGTACGACCTCTTTTCCATATGGAAGTCTTTAAGCCAACCCACATCTCTCTTCTCTATCGACTTACTGTCATGAGGTGTATGTAAAGAAGTCAATGTGGCTAAGCACCAACCAAAAGGCAGAAAATGGCTCTGATTGGATGATCAGACAAGTTAAGCCTGCTTGATTAAACCCATCATACAATTATTGAGATTGTTTGTCAGATTACTGGAGAAGCATTCCAATATATGGTCATCTAAGTCTTGCTTAGCTACACTGCTGATAATCTATCCTTTAAAGAAGCATGCTTATATCTCTATCCTATAGCTTACCTCTTTAAATGGAATTTAAGATACTTGAGTATAGAGCGACTAGGTGGGAAGGTGCAGCTCAGACAAGTGAGTATCTGCCAGTGGTACATATTCCCAGTGTTGTCAGGGTTCAGAGTTGTGTTGGTCTGCTTGATGAGCTGGCAGTATAGTTCATCTCTCAATGGTCTTAAGTCATGGCCAGTCTGAAGAATACCCTGGATTATTGGGATTGGGTCAGACAGAGACTCAAGCTGTTGCAAAGAATTGAAAATCTTGATGGCTTCATCCTGGAGTGTTGTATAGCCTTTATCCTTTAACACTGTAACAGAAACATATTACAAAGGAGTTAATTCTATTAACAGCTGAAAATATAGAAATCTCATGTACAATTTACTAACAGTCTTTAAAATAGCAGTAATATCTTCACAGTTTATCATGTTCTAATATTTAGTATTGTCAATAAGTATGTGAACAAATATTTTCTCTTTTAATTATTAGTGGATGTGTTTTTTCTTTTTTTTGTACTTTAACTAGTGCAGTCTTTATTAGTGTGGTATTAGTCCGACAATTACTATAAAAGGTGGTCAAGTGTCTGTGTGAGCTTTTACACTGATCCAGTAATAAAGATAATCTTCCTGTTGTAAGGGCATCCCCCTTCCCTCTACTTCTATGTCAGGAAAACATTCTTCTACAGAACCTGCCAACGGGAGCCGGAGTATGTGGATGTGTGCTCAGGCATCGCAGTTTCAAGACCCATGGATCTGGCATCACTATTCCCATTTACTACTATTCATACATGGTTACATGGGTATTGTATGCAGTATACTGTATAAAACTATATACATACAGTTCAAGTTGATGTCTCCATAGGGAAGTGGCAGTAATGATGAGTGCAAAGGATGATGCGTATAACGAAGAATTGGATTTCTCTTATAAATCTGTTCCACAACTTCAGCATTAAGGCAGTTTTCCTTTAAGTAAAAACAGAAATATATAAATATTACTTTGAAATAAGCCAGATAACGATGAAAACTAAATGATCAGGTAACGCTTAATTTCCAACATTATTATTATGTCACGTCACCTTTTCATTTGTATGATTAGTTTTTATAATGGCAATCAAAACACACTACAGAGAAGGCATTAAGATATCATGGGAATTTCTTATAATGACACTTGTCACTAAAATCTTTATTGCTATAGGTCTGATATAATGTGCGCTCACCTTGATATCCTGTATAAGCTGCTGTGTTGGGGTATCTATGGGTGCTTTAGTGTCAATGACATTCTGAATAGCACTAGACCACCTTGTAGCTTCATTTAACAGTTTTGTGTAAAGACGGTAACAGTGCTTGCGTCCATAAACTATAACATTCCAATATCCTGTAAAACATTAAAAAAAATCATACATGTGTCCATAAAATATAGTATAACAGTGCTTGATGTGATATGTTATTATGTACTTTGCAAAGATCTTAAAAGGTTAAGAGAACAAAATGAGCTTTAAAAAAAGAAATGATTATTACCAGTTTCCTTAAATATTTTCTCTTCTGGCTGTACCACAGAACAAAGACTGTTAAGAACCAATGTCCCTAATTTCGTAGAATTTTTCTCAGAGTTCTTGTAATAATCCAATGAATTGTGGGTAAGCACAAACCAGCGCTTCTTCAGCTTCAACGAAGACATCTTAGGGCTATTTTTCACTTCCTTGTGTAGCCAGCCTTGAAACGTAAAATAATATTTATTACAATACAACATTGAAGAAAAGAAATAGAGCACACTGCTTGTGAGTGCAACGCTAATTCTAATTAGGTAATAATTATAATGGGGAACATCTGAAGTAATCACCCACAAATTCTAACACTGATGGACAATTATACACCAGTGTGTTACTGGAGTCATTGAGTTGAGGGCCACACAGGATGGCCTGGAGAAACCTAAAAAATGAATTCTGTCCTGCTCCAAAATCTAACCTACTATATAATAATAACGAAATAAGAAATTATTCTTTCTCAACCATTTCTCCCTGTCATCCATCCAACCTAATATCTTGATCTTAACTATTTTCATAAATACCCAACTTACCCACCATGATTTCTATAAACAAACATTTTTAGATAACTTAAAAGACACATAAAAAAAATGTTTCTCACCTCTGACAATGAATTCCTGCCCTTCCACTCTTGTGTCACCCTTGGATCTCTGCAGTAATGTTATCCAGTGATGCATTTCTTCCGGTGTGTCTGAGTTACAGTGAAGGACACGATTTGCAGTGATGATTACAAACGAATTTGGTCTGACGGAAAATAAAAAAGGATAGGAAAAAGTTAATAGCTATAAACATGGGCAATGTTTGCACAACAATCAGTGACCTAACAATGATTTCCATTTGTCAATAGTTTACACAGTTCAGTCATTTGAAATGTAAAAAAATCTGCTTGGATGTTATTTATTCTAAATTTGCAAAGGCTGTAGATTAAGTGTGCAAAATCTTTTGCGAGGAGATAAAATAAAAAAATAATGAAGCACTAAATATTGAAGATCCTATTTATTTGCATTAAAATTTAGGTACTTAAAGTTTTTTCATATGACAATTGTAGGAATAGGAACTCAGTAATGTTATAATAATAATAATAATTAATAATAATAATTAATAATGTTATGCAGGGTAGTTGATTTACTGTTTAATATTAATTATTCATGTTCAGGTATGAAGCTCTCCTCAGATCAATGATTTATTAAAACTCACCTATCAGGGTTATCAGAAGCACAGACAGAATCAATTAAACCAACATCCAACGTGCCCTATGTGGAGAAGAAAAGATATGAAGAATATATTTGCACATAGTTTCTGTCAAAAAGGTTTAGAGAAATTATGGACATATTTTCATACTAAATTCAGCTTTGTAAGTGTCTGAGAGCTATCTACATTGGCTTTAGTCTATAGTTAGAAGTAGAGGAATAGATATTCACTTAGAACTGAACCTTCCATGAGGGGAAAGTACCTATATAGCTATACCAATCTACAAACAGGACAGGACCACTACACTACAGACAGACAGCAGTTTAAACACCAAGCAGCACTAGGGGATAAAAAAAACATACAGGTAGCCACACTTTCATGCTAACACAAAATGGCAACTTAGAGCAGACTTGATAAGGTGAAGAAGGGCCCCTTATAATACAAATGGAGGTGGTGTGGCTGAACAGTTATGAGGATGTCATTAATACAGAAACAAATTATAATGCTACAGCTTTGGCTCTACCACTTCAGATCCAACTCAAGTTATTGTTTATTGGTTTGCTTAAACTAGCAGTAGTTAAAACACATAACAAATATACTCAATATCGATAATCCCAAGAAACTAATTCTGATTTAGAAGTATTTTCCCTAACTTAAACCACAAAAAAAGGAGGCACTTTGTATATATCCAATAAGTTTATTAAAACTTTTCTAAAAAATAAATCATGCACATAATTAAATATACAATAAAATAACAATCTAGCAATAAATATATGAGCAACCTATAGGGCCCTTTAGATCTTATATCTATTTCTCAGTATGCCTCTGATTCTCTGTATAATGTCCACAAAAATAATAAAAAGTTAAGAGACCTTTCAGTTTCCTCCATGATATTTAATAATAATTGTGGTAGAATAATGATAGACTTGTGAATTTTCAAGCGCTTCACAACGATAAAAAACTATGTACATATAGATATCATTTTTCTTTCTGGTAATCCGGATTTGTACTTATTGTATCTCAGGAGCTAATTCCAAAATGAAAGTCACCAGTTCATAAAGTAATATCCTTATTTATACACCTCTTTTATTGTGTATTCCACATATGATATATATTTTATGAGAGAATATTAAACCAGTCCAAATGGCCAAATCATTGTCTAACAGGTCAATATCAATGTTCTATCAATAACGGTATTTGTGATGATATCCAAACTAATAGATTTTGACTCACTTTGCCTTATAGTGATAGGTTTTCTCTGGTCTTCAGCCCCCTCCAAACAATGATGGAATTGTGTCCAGAAATGCTGTCAGCGCAGTATAGTTGCAGGTGAGACGCGCTATACTGCACTGACAGCATTTCTAGACACAACAATAGCGTGAATGAGCACAATACGCTCTACCATGACAAATGTCCAAAAGTTTTAGGACAGTAAGATCTATAATTAATATTCATACATAAATCAGTAGGTATTCCAATATCATTCCCAATTTGACTTTTCTATGACAGTTAATGAGTTAGCTGACAGATGTATGTTGTGTGACACAACCAGACTTAGTAGGATTAGAGTAATCATTGAATAATGCACTGTGCAGGATAATGAAAGGATTTGCCCTTACCACAGCATTTTGTGGATTTGCTTGCTCATCATGCATCTCCCGAATCTCCTGCTCAGTGGATGACTGGACCTGGCTCATCACACTGAACCACTGACTGTTGAAAAAGCAGTTATGAAGTTATTAAAGTACTGAGAAGATGCCATATCAATATATCTGTGTTTTATTAACTCTGACACATTAATGTTACCACTTATTTATTGGAGTAGCAAGTAAAAGAATAAACATGTAAATATACTGTAATATCAATGAAAATTATGCTCCTTCTTAAAAATCAAAGACTGCGGAGAAGAATGAAAGCAGAAATGCCATAAAATTCCTGAAGTTTGAGTGAAATAATCATTACATTTAGGCAACTCATGCAGGTGTCTCAATTAGAGTATATATGGCATTTTTTCTAAACTAAGAATGTTTAATGCATGTACAAATACTATTACCAATAATCTGATCTTTTTTATATTTAAAATATAATCTGGGATCAGGTGTATGTGTCGGGTGTGCATCCCCGTCGAGAACAGCCCTGTTTTGATAGGGCCGTTCTCTCCAAGCCAGTTCTGAAACTGCCGATTGGCATACTCACCCATTCATTTAAAAAAAAATCTAAAATGGCTATTTGAAATAGAGAAAGCCATCATGCCACGGACTTCCACTGGTATTTGTCCAATGTATTGCTTTTTTGTCTGGGGTAACACTTTAACATACTATTGTAAATATATGTTTTACATAAAATTTAAATAAAGTTACATTATTCAAAATGCATCACAGAGATTTTTTTTTTTTAGAGCAGTGGTTCTCAACCTTTTTTTTTTTTTTGGAGAGTACCAGTTACCCATTATAAAATTACTTATCCACTATAAAATCATGTCAAGTACCACTTTGTATCTCATGTATACACATTATCATGACCCATATATGTATTTTCAGGGTTTTTGCTTACATATTTTTGAAGTGATTTTAAGGTGCATTTATACATATGCCATTTATCCCCCAGAATGTAAAAGATATTTAATAAAGTTTGTACCTGGTATCATATTTACTTAAAATCTTGGACAATTGCACCAAGTACCACCTGACAATGGTTCAAGTACCACTACTAGTACCACTGGTTGAGAACCCCTGTTTAAAAGCGTTTTTTCTGTATTTGATGTAGGTACATTTTACCCCTTTGTTTTCTACGAATTATTTAGATTAATTTGATAATATACAGTATACATTTTAATTAATCATGAATCATATTAAATGAAATGATGATAATATATGCATGAAAATATGAATCATAATTCATTCTTGTATTAATTAATTTATGATGACTAAGTGTGTAAAATGGAAAACTCTAAACAATCTTAGATATAAGTTTGGAATAGTAGATTTGCTGAACTGGTATGTGCAATTATGCAACTGTATATATTAGCAGTACAAAGGTTTATTCATGGATGTGAAAATTGCTGTCATGCATCGGTAAGTTGAAGCCTCACCCTAAATATTGACTGATGAGGTGAAGGAAATAGACAAGCCACACACCTATGTGAATTGCTGTATTAACTGAACACTCAGTCATGAATCATTATGTGCTCTAGTGTTTTGGAAAAGTTAGTTTTAAGTCTCAAAACAGATAAGACCAACACTACTAACATTACTTTGTGCTGACATGCATCTCTAGTAAAAACAATAAGCATAAAACTGCACCTTAGCACACAGAGAGATTGCTTATATAATTTATTTCTTATATTTTTGTAAAAGCCTATCCCACCTTTCAAAGTTACTGATGGTGGGCCGTATGCAGAGCTCCGGCCGCATTGCAATTGCAACTGGAGTTTTCAGAAAAGTGCTACGTTACTTCTTGCAGCATAGATTGCGTATACGCGGTCTTAAAGACAGCGTATACGCAATCTACGCTGCAAGAAGTAACGTAGATTACGTTACAAAATTACTGCGCATGCGCAGTAGCACTCTTCTGAAAACTCCGGCCGCAAATGCAATGCGGTCGGAGCTCTGCATACGGCCCGGTTTCTCTTTTAGTCATAATTATATTCAACCAGGGAAAAAAGCATTTCTGTACATGATACCAGGATGATAAGTTGTTAATTAATGCACTTCTAAGCAAGCCCTACTTCTTACAGGTATCAGACCTTTCAGTTTTCGTTATTTTTTTTATTTTTTTTTGTATTACACAATGAACACAAATATTTAACAGATATTGAATTTTTCTTTTTCTTAAAAGTTCTATCTATTGAGTATTATTTACTATTGCAAAAACTGTTAATATTTAGTTGAATTCTAATTTTTATTTTTACCTCAGAACTCAAGTATAAATGTACTCAAATGTATTAAAGATAAGTTCCAAAATGTAATTATTTACATTCAACAGCAGATGGTGCTGCTACTTCAGCATCTTAATGTTTCACAAAGCAAAATGTAATAACAGTAGAATCATGACCTTTGACACTGTGCCCAGGTGTAGCCTTGTGTTGAATCTGTTGGCAACATGTGTTTTTTTTTACCCCCTATACAGTGTAAATAGTATAATATAGTTCAAACTATTTAGATGTGAGCAATATAACGCCACATATTTGTAGAGATAACTCATAAACATCTGCAAATGTAAGATCAGAAGGCAATTATAAATTCCAGAAAAAGAAGCAAATGAATGTAGAAATGTAAGTACAGTATGGATGTACTGCCCCTCGCTCACCAATATCTCCTAATCATTTGAACCTACCTAGATCTCTGGTGTAACGGGTAATGACGCAGCATCGCTAAACGGAAAAACTGTATAAACAGCTCAAGTTCAGGTTAGATGAATAATTACTGATTACATAAAGGGGCTGATTCTGAGTTTGAGATTAAGGGTATTAAAGTGTAGGCCTTAGCAAATCCATATTGAACTGCAAGAAAAGGAACATTTAAACTGTGAAAACACAATAATAGCTAAGAGGTGAAGTTTCCTAGATCAACTCTAAGTTATTGATACTCATAAAGCTTTACAGTATATGAGATCTATGTGCAAAAGCAAAGTATTTTCTCTGCTTGCAAAATAAATGAAGTTTTATTTGCATACCTCACATTACAATATGGTTTTGCACAACACTTGCACCTGTTTTGTGTAGCTTTCATAAGTCCCAAATGTTCTGTAATGGTCCTATAAAGACTTAGGACCGTATTCATAGATCCGAGTGGGCAGATCCGCACCTAACTCACCCGTCCTGCCCCCCGTTTTTAGGTACCTTATGGCACTTACGAGTACCATAGGGCTACCTTATATATCACAGACATTGCATCTCCCCACCTTCCCCCCACCCTCCCCGGCTATTCTAAATCCCTCCCCCTCCCACTTCTACATAAACACATTTCCCGAGGCGCCATTACGCCACCTCTTTCTACTGAAAATACTCCATACGGGCTTTAAAAACCACACGGAGGCAATCTGCGTATCTAACTGGTATGTAGATTGCGTAAATGACCTACCACACATGCCTAGTAGATCATTTACTAAAGAAGTGGTCCTTAATCTGGGTAATCAAGTTAATGGAGACAAGACATCACAGGACTAAAAAACATGTTCTTGTTGTGGCATTCCACGCATGCCTTCATTCCAGTTTTATGGGTTTTATTTCAAAAGTTACATGTGTGGAATTTAGAATATTACATAACGACACCACAATATACCATTGTTAATGTCTCCTTCAATTTGACATTGCTTTCCCTCGCTTTAAATTAAATCATTAGTTATTTATACCCTGCAGTTCACTTAGATGCCTCAAACAAAGATACTATGAGGGTATATTAATGTATAAAGCTTTTAACAAAAAGGAAAAATAGAGATGCTGCCCATCACAAACAATCAGATTCTAGTTATCATGCATCTAGTATATTCTATAAAAGAGAATATGATTGTTACTGTGGACAAGATCTCCCATACCTTGTCCTTTACTAACAAAGCACAGCATGAAGCTTTGCACAATGATGTTAAAGAGCTGTAAAATCTCACGACTGACATATTCTGCAGTGATGTATGACAATCACATAAATCTGTCAGCTCTTTTGTGTAAGCTTGATAACATTTATTAGACCCCATGCTGCTGAATGTGAATGAATAGGACATCAGGCTGTATGGGATGATATAGCAAGCAGTCACTGAACCCATATCCTTACCTTGCATCTTCTGGAGACTCAGCAATTAGGTGGTATGTTCGGTTTTCCATTATTATGTCAATGCCATTCTCTTTACCTGTGTTGTCGATGATCTCTCTGAAATTATTGAAGATTTACAAGAGCACATTATTATACTCTTTAAGATGACAATTTCTAAAGTCTCCATATATCAAACAATAATAACCAGACAGAAATAACTGTGTGGAACACATGTAAATTATTTATAGGAAACTATTAATACAGATTGCAAAGGAAACTATTATTCGGTTCTCTGTGCACTACAGTGAATCTTGTGTATGGGCTGATTCCACACTTACAAAGCTGCTGTGCTCAGAGCTCTGATGCCAGATCCCCTTTGGATCCGGCATTCTGTACAGGCGAAGACGCCACTCCCTTTGCTTGTATGGATTACTTTCAGAGGACCCTACCTTAAAACTTCCTCGTCATCCAAAAGTCTGGACAGTACGTATGGATGCATAGCACCCCCCCACTGTAATAGAAATACTTCCCCCCTCCATAAAGTGGAAGCGCTTTCTACTTTTCGCCCCTTCTTGCTGTCAGAAATGGTCCCAGGACAGAAAGCTGGTTTCCAATCTGTCCTGGGATTGCAGTGCTGTGCATTGGTGTTAACAAAAAGCGGATGTAATCCAAACATTTTACATGTACATCTAGTTCATTACTAGGTATAATCTATGTAATGCAGGACATAATCTATGTAACATTTAGGACATTGGAGATAACAGATATATGAAATATTGGTGCCAACTATTCTAAATATCCAGGTATTTTTCCATAATTGAACCAAACTTTCATGAATAGCACAGTCTAGTTATATTAAGCTATGATATAGGATGAGCCAGAGTCAGAAAAATGAAGGTAGTGTTATATTTATTCTAAAAGTCATATTGATGCTATTTGCTGGTTAATTCATAAAATGAACATAAATGATAACAGCTTCTGCCACTTTTGTGTCATGCAAAATATCATCATAGACACAAGTCTTCTAAAGAATATAATGTAATAATTCCCACAATTTTACAGGATAAAATTTAGGAGCCAACTAATCAGAATTTAAGAGGTGTGTTTGATTTGAAGATCATACATAAAGGTAATAAAGAGGACAGGGGCAATAAGGAGCTCAGTGTTGTGTTTTCTACAATATACCCAGTTATATTGCTATGTGTCATAAAAAGTCTGGTTATATCTATAAAGGCATTGGACAAATGTAACACGTGTATACATGTTAAATATAGGTAGGCATTATTCCAGCATTGTGCTATCCTTAACACCATTAAGATGTCTCTCTGTCTGTATAGACATACATAGATATTTCAGTACACTAGTTGGAAATGCTGCTCTGATCTCACTTTTCATTTCTCATTTAAGGCACTGTTACAGATTAAATACAGAATGTGTTTATTAGAGTTATGTAAAGCAATGTCTGGAAGTCCCACTGTCTACTTTCTAAAAGTAACAAGATTGTTTTGGCTCCTTCTGACACCCAAACCAATATCTTAATTAGCTTCAAATGCCATGTCTAGATTCAAAATAAACTATTACCCAGTGACAGTGATGTCAAGTTTACATATCACTGTTTGGATACTTAAAGAAACATGGTTCCAGATTACACCCTGGAGATAACAGCTATATGGATAGGTATAACTGATCAATGTGAAGAGCAAAACAGAAACATTTCAGGGAACAGTCAAGAAAGGAATGTAATACAAAAAAGTTGGTATTTCTATTTACAATCACGTGGTGGTACAAGAATTGGTCAAATTATTTTGTACAGATTTGTATAAAGCACTTGTGGCTGCAACGTGTTCATCATCATCATTACAATAAGCTGCTTCTTTGTGTTTTCACTCATTAGTCATATTTTTATATACTAGTAAAATGATCTATAATTTATATAAAGTGTACATAAGGCTTACAAGTAGAACTTGGACAACCTATGTTGTATAATATGTAAAATTACATTGAGGGGTGTTGTAGGGGATCAGGTCATATACACAGGTCTAGTGATCATTACACACTAGAGTGATTATCAGCGAAATGACACAATTACCATGGATTGGGACAAAAATAACTCTAGTGTACACAGGAAACTGCCATGATTGGCAGGTGGCCTGTGCAACCAATCAGCTGCAAGGGCCTTCTGTCAATCTCAGCAGCACCTCCATCTTCTTCAAGATTACTGCTCCCAGCAGCTGCAATGTATGGTGTTGATATCAGGACCTTTACCTAGGAGAAAATTGTTCCATTTATAAGCCATCTGCTGCTTGGACCGATAATCACTGATCCAGCTTTTCTCAATCACTATTAACATCAAAACATTTACAATCCTACCAAATTGTCCCACCAAACCCTACCAGAGTACCAGGAAGATATATCCCTGCATGCAAAGAATACAATTTACTTGACTCCCCTTGAAATCAACATGGTTTTGCCCAGGTGTAACTTTCCTCTCTTAGGACCTGATTCACACTTAAGAATCTTCTTACAATAAGAATTTAAAGTCACTCATGGGCTAAACCATGTTGATTGCAGGGGAGTCATATTTATGGGCAAAACCATGTTGATTGCAGTGCGAATTAATTTAATTGTATTCTTTGCATGCAAGGATATATCTTTGAATTGCTTACTGCACACAGATACTGACCAGCTTTACTATTACACTGTTATTTAGACTGGGTCAGGGAAATATCACCTCTCAACACACTGTTTGTTTGCAACAGATTAAATATGACTCCCCTGCAATCAACATGGTTTAGCCCAGGTGTGACTTTAAGTTCTTATTTTAAGAAGATTCTTAAGTGTGAATCAGGTCCTTAATTTCAACCTTCTTAAGTCTGAATCAAGTACAAAGAGTACACTAGTCACAATGGCCATATATGACATATTTGGTATACAGTGAATAAAAAGCTTACAGCTCATACAATCAAGATATCTGTCAATATATAGAGTAAATGCAATTTATTTTTTGATACATACTTAGCTTCTCTGAGTTCTATGGTGCCTTTCTGTTTTTCCTCGCTGTCATTTTCAAAGTACATGAGCTTAGACTGACGGAGAACAAACCATCGCTTCTTCCAGTTCCTTCTGGAAAGTGTAGAGGATCCACCACCTTTTTTATGAAGCCAACCTTGCTTCAAAGCCTCCTGCTTGGACCTGAACCACAGGAACGTCTCATCTTTTAAGACACACCAACGCCTCTTCCATGTGTTTATCATTCCACCTGCCAGTTATAATTTACAATTAAACTTAAAAAATTACAATACACTCAGGCAAATTACATTAGACTGACGGAGAACAAACCATCGCTTCTTCCAGTTCCTTCTGGAAAGTGTAGAGGATCCACCACCTTTTTTATGAAGCCAACCTTGCTTCAAAGCCTCCTGCTTGGACCTGAACCACAGGAACGTCTCGTCTCAT
>WWET01000363.1:190548-212674 GCA_011038615.1 Limnodynastes dumerilii
ATATATATATATTTATTGTATCTTATAGTTTCACTTACTGATACTATGGACCGTATTAACACTTAAGAATGATTTAGATTCTTAATTATGTGCAAAAAGTAGCAAGGTGACACGCCCCCGGTTTTCAGCTTCTTAACCGACTTACCAATGCCATGAATGCCTGATCTTTAGGTTCGTAGTTGTGTGCATAGGGTGGCTAATTAAGAACGTTTTTGCCTGACCGCTCCCAGATTTCCTCATTTAAATGGCTCCCTCCACCCAATCTTCTTATCTTCATTCTTAAGTCATTACGAACCTTGTAATGACTTGTAATGGTGATTCAGTACTGTCCCGTTCTTAAGTCCTACATAAATTCCGTATATTAAGTTACTACGCCTGCACAGTATAGCCCTTCTTAAGTATACGCACCTAAAAAAGCCGCATGTCCTGTGATATTAGTTGTGGAGAGCACCAATTCCTGTCTATGATGGTAGCTGTCAAGTGATCCGTGCAGTACTCTTTACTACTAACTGAATACTGTCTTACATGCAAATTACCTTTTACTCTCTGCATATATAACCATACACTACAAAATACATGCAATAAATATAATTTACATATTGCACAAATATTGGTATAACAAATATATGGAAGTAAGGTACAGTATTCTAAGCACTCTTATCGCCCAGCAGTTGAGTCACATGTTCAGTATCTGTGTGGTGTTTGCATGCTCTCCCAAGATGGGTTTGCTCTGGATGCTCCAATTTTCTCCCACCCTCCATGAAAACACTCAGGTAGGTAAATTGGCCGCTGAAAACATTCATTTGCATAACATAGTTGGTGACTTTATACAAATAGACAATTATAATAATGGTAAGTATGAGATGTTGTCTTTCGTGAAATTTGTGAAATTAAAAGTTTCTAGCGACACTGTGTTGCCACACTTACTAAACTTTCAGACACTGTTCAAGTCAAGGCAGCAGAGTACAAAGTAGTGTAGTGTAGTGTAGTGAGGTATATAACAAGTTTTGCACCACTATCACTTTATGGGAACCTTTAAATATTCAGCTGCTATATTCCATAGCATAGACGGTAAAGCTAGAATATGTATGCGATGAGTGATGCCATTTTCTGTAAATATACAATAAATAGCAAAAAATAATCATACACAAGCAATATAAACTCCGCTTGTATTGTTCCAATGTATAGCAAGTTTGCTTGTCAGTTACCTTTCATATGCAAATAACTATGGAAATATGGCAGAGTAACGCAGCTGTAGACAGAATCCCTTCTATAGGAGAGCTCATCATCTGTGTCAAACCTTGAATCAAAATCTTCATCGCTGTCCTCAAACTGCAAGTAAACAAACAGTTATCATATTAGATAAACACCCATCAAAAATGTACAATATTTGCAAAAATGGCTGATAATATTCCCATATTAAAATTCATGTCTGAAGTTATGGAACGCATGCGTAGTAACCGTTTTACGTAATTCTTTGTATCGTTTCATTTTGTCTTAAAGACCGCATATACGCAATCTACGTAACAAAACAATACATAGATTACGTAAAATAGTATTTGCAAAAATGGCTGATAATATTCCCATATTAAAATTCATGTCTGAAGTTATGGAACGCATGTGTATTAACTGTTTTACGCAATCTACGTATCGTTTCATTTTGTCTTAAAGACCGCATATACGCAATCTACGTAACAAAACGATAGATAGATTATGTAAAATAGTTACTACACATGCGTAGTAACTATCCTTGGCATCTGACGGATGTATTTCCACTGACGTACGTTGTTATGTTGTGCTCTGTTTCTGTTGACAACACTGAAATAATCATTACTCATAAATCTTGACACTTAAGTGTCAACCTTGACTTTAAACTATGCATTGTTTCCATATACAATCTGTTTCTAAAAAATATTTCCAAATCTCACACGAGACACTGCAAAAAAACTCATTTATGCACTAATCATCCCCCACAACGATTATTGCAATTTTATCCCCATTGGACACACAATATAAAATTACCCCCCCCTTCAGTCTATATTGCATGCAGTAGCTAGACTGATTTTACTAGCAAAATGGTCTTCTAGAGCTGGTCCACTTTGTCAGTGTCTACATTGGTTGCCTGTATATAACAGAATTAAATACCTAAATTTTTTACTAATCTACAAAGCCATCAACAAAACTGCACCCACATTCATATCCTCACTCATCTCAAGATACATCCCAGCTCGCTCTTCACAGAACATACATCTCTCCTCTACACTACACAAATGCTCTGGTTCCTGGTTACAGGACTTCTCCTGGACTGCAACCACTCTCTGGAATAAGAATTTCTTGCCCATTAAGACCACTCTCTGAACTTTCAAGTGCTCCATTAAAACTCATCTCTTTAGACAAACTTACAAACTTGCTCAACCTATTACTAACACTGCTCATACGGAGCACTGATCACTTTTACCATAGAACCTGGCTGGTCCATTGTGTGCTATGGGTGTGGGTCCCCACTAAGAACAGCCCTATTTCAAACTGGCTGGGATATGGATTGCTTATGCCTCGAGGTAAGATAAGACTAAAAACGAACCCCAACCCTTCCCTTAATTCTGGACCAGATTCACACCTAAGAAGCAGAGGCTTCTTAGATGCGTAAATGGCCGATTTAGGCCACTGGACATGCATAGTCATTGTGACTATGCAATCTACCTAGCCCTTAGGCACGTAGATAAACTACGTGCAATCTTTAAAGACCATATATGGTTTTTTAAGTGCAAGGAGGCGTGCCAAGGCAGCCTCTGAGGATAATTAGGTAACGTGGGTGGGGGAGGGCTGGGGATTGTTCGTGCGTATTTTCCAGTCCGGTGACTTAAGGATGCCTATGGCACTTGTAAGTGCCATTAGGCACCTAAAAACAGGGGAGTGGACCAAAGAAGTAGGTGCAGATAAATGTATATCCGCACCTATGGATCACACATGCAAGTGACCCAACCCTCCCCTTCCATTACCCTAACCCTTACCCTCCCTTCCCCACAGCCTGCCCCTAACCCTCCCTTCGCCACAGCCTGACCCTAACCCTTCCTTCTCCCCAGCCTGACCCTAATACTCCCTTCTCTATAGTCTAACCCTAAGACCCCCCCTCTCCTTGCCTGACCCTAACCCTCCCCTTCTATGGCCCTAACCCAAACCCTCCCTTTCTAAGAGCCTAACCTTACCCCCCAACACCCTAAACCCCTAAAACTAAAAGTCCCCAGAGAGGTTACTCATCTCTCCGGAGCTGTCAGCGGTGGGTCTGGCGAAAATGAATGGGTGAGTATGCCGATTGGCATACTCAGCCATTCATAAAAAAAAATATCTAAAAGGGACTATTGGCTGTCTCTATTTCTAAAGGCAGGCTATCGAAGCGGGGACTCCCACCAGTGTGATATATAGCACTAGCCCTTATGTATCAATCCCCAATTTCCTATAGAGTATAAACTTGAGGGCAGAGCTGTCTTACCCACCAAGTCTGTCTGTAACCCCCAGTATTGTTATAATGATTGTAATTAAAATTGTAAAGCGCTACTTAATCTGATGGCGCTATATAAAAATCAAATACACTTTCTGCGCTTCTACCTAAAATTTAGCACCAGCTTATTGCTAAGTGTTAGACAGAGGAGATTATCCTTCACTAAATGGCCACATTTGTAGTTAAATCACAGCCCTACACATTTCAGAAATATTAAACAGTTAAATGTAAGAATGAAACATGTTTTCAAACACATTTGTGTTCATACACTATTCTCTAGTGAGTTTTTGTCTGAATAGCAGTGTATTGATATATTCTGCTCAGGCTTTTTTTAAATATTTTTTATGGGTTTTATTTTATTGTAAAGCTAAAACATATATAAAAAATACTTTCAAACTTGTATTGTCTTCTGCATAACACCTCTGCCTATACGCATCTGCTTGCATTGAAATGACGGGCCATTTTCAGTACCACCTATCCAGAGCTGCTAATGTAAGAACTCTAAATAGGTGGCATGCATTTTGAACAGTGGATCTGCTGCATTAAAACTCTAGATTGGGTCTTTTGTCTTCAGGTTGATTTTAAAGTGAGACATTACATTCTAGAAGAGCACAGTATTCATTAGGGATGGTTTGCTTCCATGGTGACAGATGACAAGTGACGCAAAAAGAGTGATTAAACAGTGAAGACCCAAGAGTAGATTGTGAATAATCACACAGTAATACCACAAGTGCTGATGATTAGTAAACAAAATTAGATTGAAATATGGAAATAAAGTTGGTTAAGTAAAATGAATCGAATCTACGTAAAAGATAATCCCTTAGAAATATGGATCATTTGGTAATATTTCACTATAGAGTACATTCTGTCATTTTATACATATTATCCAATTGTGTAAGTTAAATTATATAAATAAAGTGATTCAACACAAACAATATTTACTGATCACCTGCCTGTATCATCTCTGTACAAAAGCTTAAAAGCTGTTAAATGCTAATGTTAAAAAATAAAAGAATTATTAATATTCTTTCTCTTGAACTTTTTTTTTTTATATCTTTATTTCAATGCCAAAGTAGTCACACCTTATGTAATTACTGTGCACAAGGAACTAGTGTATCCTAAGCTGTCCTCTATCTGATACTTTTAATGGCTGTTCAGGTTTGCCAAGTGTACAGTTTACCATGTTTATTAAGCCATCTCTACTACTGTACTAAAGTTTCTTTAAGGTCTACTGTGCAAATGGCAAATAAAAAGCAAAGCAGTGGAACATAAAGATTTTCTTTCCATTATACAGTTTGTTTGGCAAGGCTTACACTGTTTGCTTAACAAATATGAAAGGAATATAATAATCTTTTAAGAAAAAAACTAGATAAGATAAGAAATAAAGAATTTGTGTTATGAAATATGCTATTGTTAACATATATACATATATATAAGCTATTTAATAAGAATAATTTTCAAAAAAAAAAAAAGTTCTCAATTCTAATGGCTAATGGTTGTAAGGAAATACTGTGACTTGTGGCCTTAATTTCAATTTGTACTAATTGAAAGATTAGTTTTCTCTAGTTTTGTTAAAAGTACTTTCCCTCTTTTTTCTCTGATCCAGTTGCTGGACACCCTGCATTTCCACTGGTCACCAACAATATTACATAACTGAAACGTGCCTCGATGGTAAAAAAAAAAATGCCTAGTTAATGGCGTCCTGGACTATTTAGAACTGCTAGAAATGGTGACAAACAATATAAGCATATAGAAATATACAGATGACCAGTCATAGTTCACACTTCTAAATTGGGGGTGGAGGAACTAAGAAGGCCTATGTACTGTCATAAAGTAAAATATGTATTGCTAATTCAATCAACTAGAACTTGCTTTCATTGGGTAACCACTAAATTTCTATGGCATAGCCCATGCTATATGACTGTCTCTGGAAACCAATGATAAGTACGCTGTCCTCAGTTGTAGAGACAAGAATCAGTGGATACAGTGAGACATTTAGAACCTCATAGCAGACTACAATGTAAAATTTAACTCATCCTGTATTTGGGAAATTAATGGAAGGTAGCTCCAGATATAAACATATCTGCAGCTATGGGTTGGTACGCAAGTATGTCAGAGTGCATATGGACAGATAAAAGTCTAGCATAATGTAGATTATATTTCTTTCTCGGCGATCAAAACATGTGTGCAGAGTAGTTCACTGTTATGTTAATAACATAATATACTTTTAGTAAAACATGATCTGATATAGACTATAGAGATTTGGATGTCAGCAGATCCTAGACGTAGAGATGACCTGAGGCTGGTAGCTATAAACTGTGTATATTTACATAAACATTTACCTCTGGATTGGGCTCATTTGCAGGAACATGTCTTTACTGTTCATTGACTATGCTCACCCTCCCCTGCCCTAACTTGTATGCATGTCCACATGCAGGCAGTTGTAGCAGTGAGTTAAGTTTGGGTCTGAATCACTGCATTTGTACACACTTCTGTTGTGGGCATGCACAGAGATAAAATATCATACCCTCCAACTGTGCCTATTTAGCAGGTACAGTACCTTTTTTTAATGGTATGTACAGGCTAAAAGGGCTCTTGTACCGGATTCTGAGACAGCAGTTCCCTCCCCTTTATACTCACCTTCCAGTCCTGCAGCATCTGATCACTCTAGCAGAGCTGTGGGGACTCCTGTGAGTTCTTAGCTCATATGATAAGGTGTAAAATCACCTTATTTTTACATGCAAATGAGAGCAGATTCAAGCCATGCTCCTTCACTTGAAAAGCCACGCCTCCTTCATGGACATGCCCACCAGGTGTACCTATTTTGCATAAAATAATGTTGGAGGGTATGCAATATGTCATCAGATATATGTTCCATTGTGGATCATTGCCCTAGGTTCTATCTACAACAGAGTAGATGAATGGTGCTACTATAGGTAAATCTTTCATTTTATTATAAAAAAATTACCTTTTCATATACAAAATGTTCATTCAAAGCTTGGCATGTAACATTTTGTGTTTCATGGAACAAAGCTGCAAGTAGTGCACAAGAAAGAATTATTTATTTAAACCTGAAGGGGTAGATCCAGAACTCTGCTTGCAATCCGTATACTAGCGTAGCGTATTTACGCAAGCGCATCTTCTATACACTCCCCTTGCATGTACGTACTTTGGCCGCTTTATGCTTTCTAATCCTACCTTAACTTTTGGCAGCGTAACCGCTCATGGCCGCACATGTACGCATAGGCAGCATGTAGTTACGCCGCTAAGCACGCCCATACTGTACGATTTAAAGGCAAACCCCACCTATATTGCGTCATTTAAGCGTACTTTCAGCTAATGTAAAATTGGAACACTGCCTCGAACGATGTTACGCTACTGATATGTGAAAGGCCCTTACGCTCAGAGTTACGTTGCGTAGCATATCATCTGTCGTGCACATGCTCAGTACATACCAAATCGCCTTTTTTCGTCTCCACCAGGCGTAAATACGCACAGAAACGTTGTTCTGGATCTGCCCCGAATTTCCTGGTTAATTGGTCACAGGAATAAATACGGGTACTTGTATTTCATTTTTAAACTCAAACATTGAAAATATTTAAACAGTTAAAAGAAGAAAATACATTTTTTATGAAAAACTTACTGAAGACTGAGCTCCTTCTGAGCTAAATCTGTAGGCTGATGAACTGTTGTACGTTCCAATGGAGCAGTGATAGTCAGGAGACCACTGGCTGCTGTGTGAATTAGAGAATGTCACACTGCTCCCAGAGGTTATTGCTCCATCTTGATAATCATCATGGTCAAAATCATAATCTCCTTCAGGTAGGATGAGTTTTTCAAGCCCCTGTGGGCCATCTGTAGGCTTCTCTGGCACGCAGTATGCAGACTCTCCACCAGGTTGTTTTTTTAAGGTTACTGAGTCTTTCCCAGGAGGAACTAATACATTATTTGATGAAGCTTGAGCTGCTGGCCCAAGAGTGTAATTCATGTAAGGATCTTCTTCTGAAGAATCATCACTGGTCCTAATACCACTTGTTCTTTGGTCTGAGTGACCATGCTCACTTGGATTAGGTGAGTCTTTAAATGCATCATCATCAGCTTCAAAGCCCTCATCTACTTCCTCCTCAGGATATGGTTGACTAAAATTAAAGGTTGGTTTTTCACAGAAAGCAATGCCATTGGGTTCTTCAGAAAACACATCACTTACAGACAGGGACATTTCAATATTCTTAACACATTCATCAATCTCATCAAAATTCAAGGACTCAAGGAACTCTTGCGCTGCTTTGCATGCCTCCTCCTCCAGACGCTTTAATTCTTCATCACGGAGCTGCTGCAGTCGTTGTAAAGATGCATCCGTTAAAGATAGTTCTTGTTTTTCCTTTATACGCTGTAAATCGTCAATTTCTTTTTCTAATCTGAGAATGTCTTCCACTTGTTTGTTTTCCTTCTGTTTCTCTAATTCGTGCTTCTTCCCTGCCTCTTTTTGGGCTTCCAACATGGCAGCAAGTTCCTGCTGCTTTCTTTCTTCTTCAACCTACAGTTATGTAGAGGGGAAATATTATACTCTAGTTAATGTAAATGTTATTGTAAGTAAAAATGAATCAAAAGGCAAATTATTATAGTCTATGACACAGAATACACATCATAGATATGGTTCAAATGAAAGTGAAGAATAACAAGTACTTATCAGTTGTATCAATACATTTTCTTTTGGCAAATATTAACAAAATTACAAGACAGAACATGAGAAATGTCAACTAGAGGGTGAACTTTTGCCAGGAAGTAAATAAGTCACACATCAACTGATAACAAGACAGGACTGGAAATAATGGGCCGTATGCAGAGCTCCGGCCGCAGAATTTTCCGATATGCTCTACTGCACATGCGCAGTAATTCTGTAACGTAATCTACGTTACTTGTTGCAACGTGTTGCATTTGCAATGCGGCCGGAGCTCTGCATACGGCCCAATACGCTTAAAACTCTCTCCTACACACCAGACAGACATACAGAAACTGTAATGTGCATTTTCATTTCAATGCTGTTGAAAAGTCACAAAGTATATTTGCTGGTCCCTTGTGTCTGGTAGACAATCTGTTTTGTGTAATTCAGGTCTGCCTTTAGTTTTTTAGCTTTCACATATACTCAGTCCATATATTTTGCAATGCTGTGCCATTTAAAGTTATTGCCAAAGTTAAATGTAACATGTGCAAGGAACCCTACAAGTTACCCAGTTGCCCACCTTATAAACCTTAATCCAGCCCTGGATATCACATTCTGCATCTGCATATTTTTTGATAGGATGACATTTATTTTAATGATAGCAAACTCTTTAAGCAGTAATAGAAAATAGAGGGGAAAGAAGGTCTTTAGTTGAGCATAAATATAGATACTATCAGTTCAGTACCTTATATTAAGGTAACTGCTCTGTGTACAGCATGCAGCAGCATAAATCACCAGTAAACAAGTAGTAATGAATTGCCAAAGAGCAACTCTTTGCTTTTATTGTAGCAACATGTAAAAACATTTTCTGGCCACTTTTAAATGTTCTGTGTCTAGGCTTTATTCTTTATCCCTCTCCAATGTCTTCTTATCATAGCATGTTCGTCAGCACTTGTGAGAGACATGTAAAAAAAAAACAGGTGTCTCAGTACGTCTTCAGGCAGTTTCCAAAATGAAGTGTAGCTCCTCTGGAGAGCGAGTGTATTTACGTCCGTGTACGTAGCTAATACCTCATCAACTGACCAGCCTCTGTCTGCGCTGGGATTCCACTGCTGCCTTTAAATATGCTGGTTATTTTTATCCTCCTACGTAGTCACTACCAGGACCGCCCCAGCAGCAGCAGCCAAACAATGTTTCTCTTTAGCCGGGAGGGGAAGTGGAAAGAGTCCAGTCACATGGCCCTCAATTCAATGAAAGGAAAAAAAAACTGGAAAAAAGAAATCCCTCTTCACTTTTTTTTTTCATGTGGTAGCAGACTGCTGTCCAGCTGAACAGTGCAGTATTAAAACATGACAGAGGAGGGAGGCAGGGTGGGAAGCAGCATGACAGGAGTCAGGATAAAAAAAAAAAAAGAAAGTAAACACATGATTCTGGCAAATCAGAGGCAGCACACGGAGCATTGAGGAAATGAGAGGCTTGTACAGACCATCAGCCCATGAGAGGCGAGGTGATGTCAGACTGCTCTCCAGGATTAGCAACACTTAAAAAGCTGCTCATCTCTCAGAGAAGCAGTGTCCTGCTCCAGCTGTTTTGCTGAGACGGGTAAAGCAGAAACTTTCAGTTGCTGAATTTCATCTAAACAGTCAATTTGTGGTAAACTCAAAAAATAGAAGCTTTCACATCTAGGCAGCAACATCACCAGAATGCTGTTTTCTGGACAACATCAGCAGGCATAATATACTTTTTGTTTTATCTCTGGCAGCTGAGCACAAATTGGGACTATGTGGAAATGATTTTTGGCAATTAAATTAATGGCCAGTACATGCAGATTTAGCAAAAAAATAAATAAAAATAATAATAATAACAATTTATATAACTTCAACACACTGAGTAGCATTTACAGTTGCAAACACAGTATTAAGCAATACCTGGGTATTAAAAGACAAATGAAGAGGTAAAAGAGGTAATTATCCTAGCATTTTGAGGAGCAAATCTATGTAAATATATTATATTTTTTTTTTTTTGCTCATAACCTGTTACCTGTTTTCTGCCTCTTTCCTTAGTCTCTCTTCTTCTTCTTCCTTCCTTTTCCTTTCCTCCTCCTTTCTCAGTCTCTCTTCCTCTTCTTTCCTTCTCCTTTCTTCTTCCTCTCTTTTCCTTCTCTCTTCCTCCTCTTTTCGTTTCTTCTCCAGCAGCTGCTTGTATATACGACGGGCTAGCTGCCCACGCAACTGCCTTTGGAAGGTCAGGGCTGCTTTCTTAAGGCGTAAAAACTTCGTCCTCCACAGGAAAGCCCGATAGTTCTTTTGTATCACAACAACGCAGTGAAGAATCTTTCTGTACTGCTTTCTGAGTAAACAAAGAAGAAGCTTGTTCCACAAACCCCAATCGATAATACATCATCCATATGCATCTCAGTTACAGCAGGTGTCAAGGTGTCACTGCCACTGATACAGCTACAAAATAAATGACATCCACTAGACTGCATGCAAGGTTCTTAAAGGGTCTAAACCTGTGCTGATGTTAACAGCTCTAGCTATATTTTTTCCTGAACTGATGGTGCTTCAAGAGAGAGCAAGAAGGCGCTCTGATATATGCCATCCATACAGAAAAGTAATTACACACAGCAGGATGCCTTTCTGGGTAACATATTGTCCTATATGTACTACTAAGGCTCATATGCACATGAAAAGGGATTACCTCATTATGCAAACAGCTATTGAACAGTCCACTATTGACTTTTGGAAGATATACAAAGGTAAACAGATGCGTAGCATTGGTCTGAGTTTAATACATAATGTATGACACTGAGTTAAAGAGTGATTTTATGAAACTCAACAGCAGGATAGCAATCCTAAACAATCTCAGACATGATTATTGTGCCTTACAGAAAGATAAAATGTCAATTATGTGAGTATTTTTTGGGTAGAGGTAGTTAAGTGTTAACACTAATCTTATGCTAGGAAAGATATGCCAAATTATAGTAATTTAATATGAACTGCAAATAACTAGTTCCAAGAATATCCTCTGTGCTACAGCCAGTGCTTCTACAGACGAGACTCATGGATTAGTTGTAAAGTTTTCATAAACGTTCACAGCCTTAAAACCATTGCTTTTGTGCCCGACATGTGTAATATATTAGGAAGAAAATAGATTTACTTTTACACTACACTTTTTATAGGAATGAAAGACATTTTTTTCTGATTATTTACAGTGATGCTGTTTATTTCTCACACATTATCTTTTTTACTCAACATCTATGATGAAATAGTATGGAAAACATCATAAAAATCAATGAAACCTTATGTTTAAATGCCAACGCTTTTAGTTTCCTATTATTGCTCTGTAAGCAAAAGTAACACTAATAAAACTGGCAAGCTTTGGTTACTCTTCAGCACAATTTAGAATCTTTTATTCTATTATCTAACTTTTAAAACCTCGGCTAAATAAAAATAATTGAATTCTAAAAAAATATTTTGATTGCAGCTAAAAAGGTAATTAAACATACAAAAATATTATAGTTTTTTATTCTAGAAAAGCATGAAAACAGCATATATGACACCTATAGGGACTGCTTAAGGGAAGCACATTTTCCTTCTGACCATCTAGTTTGTAGGTAGAAATTTGAGTATTGCACGTATCGGAAAACACCCACCGTGCCACAAAGCCCATCATGTGTGACTGGATTATTAAGGCTGCCTTGTACACTTCAACTTCACGCTGCTTCTCCAATTTGTGCTCCAGGGATTCTCGCAGGAAAACCTGTACGCAAAATATTTAGTCATTTATTTTGTAAGGTTAGGAGATCCAGTTTCCACATCTACAAAGTGTCAAGTAGCTTTAAGGAATACTCATCCAGGGCCACATTCAGAGATCCGTCTGGCGTTCGGAATGCAAATATACGCACGGACGGAGCAAGTAACACCCAGCAAAACCCTAGTCACTCCCCTTGCTAATCCGTGGCCATGGAGACTTCCACCTCCATAGACCAGCTGTAATTTTCCGTGGCCATTTCCAAGCGTATGTGTCCTCCGTCTGTGCGTATCTTTATAATCGCGCCCACTTCCCTTCATTTAAATGCCCCCCGCCCATTTCTATGTAAATTCCTCCATGCGTATTTTACCGTGGGAGATCCTTGCGTATTTACCTACGTCCGATTCACAAGTGTGTCCGTGAGGCATTTCCGCGCGTATTGTCTATGTGAACAGCGTATAAAAAGTTACTACGCATGCGTAGTTGAAACGTAATCTCTGAATACGGTCCCCAAGCAAATATTTTTGCTTTTAGTTATATGTAGGGTTATCACACAACCTAAAGATCTCAATTTGTTACTAAACATTACAGATTTATTTGGAAAGCAAACACAGCAACAATATTCACACTGTCATTTTATATGCTGTTCTTTATGCATGATACGGAATGCATGGTATGCAGGGAATATTGATAAAATATGGTTCAATAATACTGATTTATGAAGCATGGTCATAAAATACAAGCTAAACAAAAAATACTGCTCTGCCCTATTAATACAATGTAGCAAGAGCAGAAAAGGCCATTACCTTTGTTTTTCCAAGTTGCCATTCACTGTTTGTTGCATCATGAAGATGAAGTAATGTCTCACATTTTCCTTTAAAATCATCAGGAAGGGTCAGATTTCGCATTAAGACTTTATATCTGGCAAATGCAATAAGATCATAAATATCCAATATTTCCAATGTACAATTAATTAACAATGAACAGAAGCCAGTTTAAAATACAGTTATTAATCCCATCAGTAAGTCTGCAAAAAACTAAAATAATTCTTAATTTTAGAATACAAAATGCTTCATTTATTTAGAAATATACTGATAAAAGTTGTTTTTTAATCTACACTAATTAAAAAGTGATGGTGTTATAAAGAAATGAATTATCACTTTAGCCAGGGGTCCTTAGAGTGAGGCATGGTGGCACTTGTGGTTTACACCTCTATTGCCGCAAACACAAAATGATTACAGTCTTCATTTTTCTACATTTTACCCCTCTACCTATGGGCTATTGGCACTAAGAATGGTTGTGCCCAGAAGGTGGGAACCACAGTGCTTTTTGCAGGTCTGACCCCCTGGATGAACCAGACTTGGTGCCAACCATCAGAGGCAGGGGGAACACAACATCCAGACTGTCAAAAGAAAAATAAAGCCAGCACACATTATATTCAACGGTATGGCCCTTGCCATTCACATGGCAAAACCTTGCAACGGAGGCGGGGTTTGCCCTGCAGATCAGACAAACGGACCTGAAGATGTTTGGATGTAGATCTGTACGGTGAAGTTAAGGATGGGTTTCAAACACTTAAGTGTCCGTAACTACGCATGAAGGGGGGAGTGACAGGGGAGTTCACACTCCTCTTCCGTGCATAGTTCCAGACATCCGTACATATACGTAAAACTCCCAGAGCTCTGGATATGGCCCATCAGCACTAATAACCCACAGACCACACACACAAGTTCATAATAGTGAGTGGCCAGGACCACAATACCCCCTCCACTTTAACTTGAAACAATTAATTATATATAAGACCCTTTGTTCCAGGAGACAGACATGGTGGTGTAGTGCTAAACGTATTTTCCTTTTATCCACCCTTAATAAAATAAATGGGCTAATTTATAATCTAATCATAAATTCATTTATAGTCTTTCAAATTAAAGAACAATTTGTTTAAAAATAATAGTAACAATGATTGAGAAGCCTTGACTGCTGGCCTTGATTTAATACAATGAATACATTTTATGCAAGTCCCAGATCAGATTATACATATATTTATACACTGCAATTATTGGCTGAAATGTTACTGAAAAAATGAATATGCAACTTTTTTTTCTTCATATTTTAGCCAAAATCCTCCACAGATACTAATTAAAAAAGAGAATATGCTATGCTCACCTATAAAAGAAGTCATGAAAAGTTCTTCTGACGGGAAAACCAGCTCTACGAATTCGGACTGTCTCTAGCATTCCTGAGTACCTTAACTGGTTGAGCACTAGGGTCTGATCGAACTGGTCTGGCATCTGCAAGTAGGAACAGACAGAACAGCAGATTATTACAAATAGTAAGATAAATAAGTGCATGTCTTTGTTGATGACCTTCAAGGAACACTAAGCCTTAATGAAAGCTACAGAGCTGCTACAATGAGTGATAACATACAATATTCTGAGGAATTGATACAACTAACATGTTCCAGATAACACTGGTTTTAACTAGAGCTTTTACCATTTGAATAAAGTAAATTAAATTCTGTACGTGTGTAATTTAGATGGAAAACATCTGAACAATGATGCTGTACCTGTTTTATTTCAACTCACTGTAACTTCAGTGATTTTGGTACAAACCTGCCTTTATTACATTGCAAACATAAAATTCATGGAAAACCAACAAACAAAAACATTGATTTTTGCATTTTGATGATTAATACATTCCCTGCAAGTACACTAATAGAAATGATCATTTTATGTTTTGTTCCCTATACTCTCTAAACCCTCCTCTCTCATTCTGTTTATCAAAAATAAATATATTCTATTTACCAGACAAACTTCTTACCACAGTATCCTCACCAACATAATATATAATATATTACATAATATAAGAAATTCACACTTGGAAAGCTGTCATTGTATTAAAATGTTTATAACATGGCAATTCCTGCATCGGTCTTACAGTTTAAATGTTTTGCAATGCTAAAAATCTTATGAAGTTGAAGACTAGGGACCGGATCCACAGTTATGAACGTTAGCTCATTTACACATGTAAAGTACGTAAGTGGGCTGTATGGAGGGGAGTGCGCATGCGATATGATAGAAATTGAAAAAAAAAAGGGGCTGTGCTCAACCCTTCGCCCGCCAAAGGGTTATGCTGCCAACACATGCTGAGACATCAGTGGACCAATATGATTTCAGTGCCGTGAAATTGTGTTTGGCCTAAAGTGAGACTGATGGTCGATAAAAAAAATATGTTGGTAAGCAAAACAAACTACTGTTGGCAAGTGGTGTAAGAGCAAATAAGGTATTTAACAATAAAGGGCCTGATTCAGAGATCCAATGTTAACGATAGTTAGGTGCGTATATTTAGGGTCGGATCGATTTTGCATCAACTGCGCATGCGTAGTAATAGTGCAACGCCATGTACGTTGAAGTTAGGGTCGGAAATGCCTTAAGGTCGGACTTGTGAATCGGTCTGAGACTAATGCGACTTGTAAATCGGTCGGGAACAATTGCGATCCTAAGTCCAGCGGAAATCTAGGAAC
Source organism: Limnodynastes dumerilii (assembly GCA_011038615.1). Classification (NCBI taxonomy): domain Eukaryota; kingdom Metazoa; phylum Chordata; class Amphibia; order Anura; family Limnodynastidae; genus Limnodynastes; species Limnodynastes dumerilii. The sequence goes on from WWET01000363.1 coordinate 205,987, forward strand.
CAAAGGATTTGCATAGAAATGGGCGGGGGGAGGCATTGAGATGAGGGAAAGTGGGCGCAATTACAGACATAGGACCCTAAATATACGCAACTATTGCACATAAGGTCGGAAGTGAGTGCGGCCAGATAGGGCAAGTCAATGTGGGTGGAAGTTTAGGTCCGGCCGGAGGTTGCGAGGGGAGTGACTGTTTATTCAGTGGGATGTAACCTGCTCCGACCTGCCACTTAGATGCGTATATTTGCGATACCATCGGCAGCGGATCTCTGAATCAGGTGTGAATCTCTTAATCAAAGTGTGCATAAAAAAATCAAGTGCTGACTAAAGTCTTATTAAAGAATATGGCTGTAAGTTTATATTATCCACTCTCTGTAGACAATAGAAAAGTCAAGGTTACAAATATATTTCTGGATAATTTGGCTACAGTGCATGCACAAACAGCAGGCTTCCAGCATGGATCTGGATCCTTAAGATCCAGAAATCTGTGCTTTAAGCCTTTGTACAAAAGGTGGGAGGGAGGTATGATAAGTGGTTATGCCCTTACGTACAATCCAGATTTCCTCGCCCACCCCATATAACAAGGGGACAGTGCAGATATGTAGGAAGGGTCCTGTGCTCTTAAGTCTCTTGAGTGCGAAAGGAGTGGCCTTCCTCTGCACACACAGGACATAAGATACAGCAGACATCTGGCCTCGGATCTTTACTGCCACTGTAGCATCTTATCTTTGGATCTGGTCCACTGTTAGTGAATTATGGAAACTAAATTTCCCTTCAACCCTTAATCATATTTATATTACTTTAAATGAATATCCAATAGTGATATGACAACGCAGTGATACCAAACACCTCCAAAACCCAATGCTGTGTTCAACTAGAGATTTCAATAACAAAACAACATCTAAATAAAATGAAATATATTAAATATAACATTAATTTTGCAATTTATATAGATTTATAAGTAGAATAAGATGCAAAGTTACCTGAGAACTGTAAGTAACAGTAAAGCCAGTCTCACTATAAGATGCTCTCTCAGTGGCCCTTGTAACCCTCAGAAGACAGAGGTTCCCAGCCAAGTAATAGCTACTGTTTTCTGTGACCCATATACAGTATGTATGCTGAATCAGTCAAGGAAATCTATGCAGGATATTACAGCCTGTCAAACCATCAACTAACTTATCCTTAACATGACGTATCTAGTTCTGCTGTGTTTTACTGACTCTGTTGTATATTCCATATATCATAAGATATTTAAAACAAAGTTTAGTCTGTGTATCATTGTTCCTGTGATTATTTATTTGTATCCTTCAGTAAACCTCCTTTCCCTCTAATTTCTAAAGTATACTAAACAATCATCACTCTTTCATCTGTAAGAAATATATGTTTCTTAATCCTGAAAATAAAGCCATACAATATAGAACTTCATATACCTAATGTTGTACCAGCAGGCATTTCATCAACAGTTATAATCTATATTAAATATATCTGACATTCACACAAAAAGGAGATAAGGGCAGCATGTGTTCTGGTGATGTCTGCTGCCTGTAACTTTAATAAAAATTCTATAAAAATAGCTACTGAAAACCACTGATAAATAGAATGTAAAATGGAGACTATCAACATATATATGAAAGCACAAACACCATCACATTAAAATGTGTGGAAAGCATTTTCCAACTTTTGACAGTTTTTTCTTTGTTCCCCCAGGAAATGCTAGAGTGGAGTACAGCTCTGTGTTTCCAGGAAGACATCGCCAACCACTGTGCTGCACATTCTGCAATCAAGCCTGACCCCACTGTTCAAAGCTGTGGATCACAGCTACTACTAAATGGTAGCATCAAGACTCACCCTCACTGTGTAGCAATGGTGTAAATAACCACATTAAAGAGAGGGCAATGATGACTTCATTTGCATCATCAATCCCTGCTACGGGCCAAATGCAGGATTCTCTTCAGATGCGGGGCCACTAACCGAATATTATGGATGTCTTTGAGTTTCAAGGAAGGCGTCAAATTCCCAGGGACAACATAATGCATAAGATATTTTAATGACATTGGCAATACGTTTTTGCTAATAGAATAAAGACAATGGCAGAACTATAGAAGGGAAATATTCAATTAGTAAATGGAAGGGATATTTTATTACTTGTTCCATCATAAATACAATTCTTATTATAAATAGAAATATTCAAATCTGTGGTATTTATAAAACTCTGCATGTTACTAATAAATGCATGCAGGCCTGACTTTATAACCAAAGGACAGGTGCAAATTTGTTACATGTGCGAAGCAGCCTAATCATCAATAAAGATGAGAAATGGTGGGTACTTTAGATCACATTAGCTTTACCCATCAAAGAAAGCACTTGAAAGATTACAGAGACACATCACACAATGGATTTGTACAAAGGAAATCTGTACTAAAGAAATGAATTGTTAAAATGCAGCTCTGATGTATGTGTGATGTGTGCCTGTGGATGTCACCTCAGGTCACCAAGGGCTTGTGCAAATAAAACGTGTACATTAATAAGTCTTTATTGCACTTACAGTGTTACTTGAAAACTACTTTTATTTATGAACCATAATGACAAATTATGCTTCCTCAAATCCTGGGGATATCAGAAAAGCTACAGAGATCCATTTACCAGCCTCAAGTGAAGACACACAAAGTGACAACATTTCACCCAGTATAAGACTGACTTGAAATTGCAGTGAGGTTAAGCTGGGTACAAATCTATGTAATCATGCTTGAGCTGCCATGGTTCTTACAATTTCTCTGATGATTGCGAGTCCCGATCAGATTCGCGTGTACGCACTATACCAACTTACTAGCAGATCTGAGATCACCATCTCTCCTAACCATCTGCTGAAATGATCGTGACTTCATATACCCTGTACAGATATCTGCCACAGAAGACTGCCACGTAAGTTAGATAGACGGTCATACCGGCATACACATTACCCACATTTGTTCAATATCGTACCTCAGTGATCATTAATTTTAGGACACTCATAAAACGAAATCATACAATGCGAATTGTTTTATCATTAAAAATGGAGATTGACATAACGGGCTATATGTTCATGAATTGTATTATTGGTCCAATAATTGCAGTGTGTTCCTAGATTAACAGTTGTTAGTCCTTTATCAATAAATCTAATCAATAAATGTTATCTTTTATGAAGTCTACAATCTACTTCAAAAATATCAGTTTAAAAATATATCTCCTGTTTGCAGTCATGAGAATGCTCTTCTTTTTTTATAATATAAATATTATTATTCTCATCATTGTTTTTTGTTGAGTATTTATTTGTTTCCTTCAGTAAACCAACCCCCCCATCCCCCTCAGAGTGTCCCGATTAAGCAACGCTTTTTCTATTTAAGGTGTTTGATATTCCCAGGACAACTTTTTCCTGTGGATCTGAAGGTTGGGACCTATGCCCCATTCGACAAACAATGGTTAAGGTGTGCCCTGTACATCTGGTACACGCTGCAATGAAAAGATGTTTTGAGGACAGGAGATTGAGAAGGGGAAACTGACCTAGCACTGACCGTTCATAAGGAAACTGTAACTTAATAAATAAAAATGTTCTTACCTATAATAAGATATAAAGAATTGCTTTTCTTTTGCTGTTATTATAGTTAGTTAAGTTCTTAACCAGCTGGTTATTGTTTTAAACATTGAAAATTATTCAGAAGAATTACTTCTCTTTCCTTAAAGTATTAAATGCTTAATTCTGAGGTGAACTGTATTCTTGCTGAAATATCCATCCTCTTAAGTAATAAGCCTTGACTAATTGTAGGATATTAGGATTTGTTAAAAAGTGCTCAATCCTCAAATATCTTCACTTGTGTTATATGAGGTAAGTAAAAATAGCTGTTGAAATCTAATTTTATAGGATATATTACGGTAAAGGCATTTCTGTAAAATAACGTGAGACTGTCCAGAAATACTTTCTGTACACAATATTATATATTTCTTTCAAACCCAAATCAGAAAACATAAAATTGTATCATGTAATTTAAAAGCATATTTTAGGGGAACAGGAAAACTGACAATAAAAGCCTCATCATGCGCTTGACAAACGGCTGGTGTAGAAAGCTGTCTGACCTAGCAGTTCAAATCTAATGACATCTGTGTTAGTGATGGCCGCCATAGTGCTGTCTGTCTCATGCAGATGGCGATCGTATCTATTTAATTAATCAATGTATGCTCCATTAAGCAGTGCATCAAATTAATGTGTCTCTATAGGAGTGAGCTTTTTACTATTTTGTCACATATTTTTTTCCTCTAAAACAGCAACTCATTTATATATGAAATCAATTTGCATCTCACCTTCATAATATTTACTATATTTTGGAAGCAACCACAAAGTATAACAGATCTATCCGTGTTAATGTTTGATGGGATGGGGTTGCCAGTTCGCCTGGCCCTATTTTGACAATGATAAAGCAGGGTTGCTGACTCTCCTGTAATGTCCGGGAGACTCCCGAAATTCAGGCAGTTCTTCTGGTATCCCGGGAGGGCCTGCAAATCTCCCGCAAGTGACACTAGTATACTAGTGTTGCCAGGTAAGTATTAGTCAGGGGTGGGGCTTAATTACATGAGTTGCATAAATTGCGTCATTAAGCCCCGCCCCCTGCATGCATCGCTAGCTTCCCTCCGGTAGAGTTGTTAAAAGTCGGCAACTATGTGATAAAGCTCTGCAAACAGAAAATTGCTATTGGGAACAGGTAGCCATTTTGACCCATTTCAAATATTATCAGGCTGCAGCAGGTATAAGGTTAGGGTTAGTGCTTCAGGAAAAGGTTAGGGTTAGGTTGTGGGACATGGAGGGTTACAGTTAGGGTTAGGATGCAGGACATGGAGGGTTAGAGTTAGGCTGCAGGACATGGAGGGTTAGGGTTCAAGAAGGGGAAGGATAGTGTTAGGTTCTACGAAATTGAGTGTTATGGTGAGGGAAGGGTTAAGATTTGGGTTAGCATAAAAATCTTGCCTTCCATTGGCCAAATCTTTGCAACTCCAGTAGTTGCAGCACCACCGCTTAAAATGGAGACTACTGCAGGAAAAAAAGACCATGGTACCTGCAAACCACTACCATGTTTGGCAAATTATCCCATAATTGATATACTTTTTTTTTTTATATCCATAAAAATGTCTGTTTTGTATATATTTTTGTGTCAGACACAGATTTTGGGAAATGAGATCTCAGGCTAACACACTAGAACAATGTAAATATGCTTGGGATCAGTATAAAGATATCTAAATATTAAACTTATTTAGGGCAAACAGAGTCTACGGTCAGTATGGTTAAAAACTGTTGGTAGATTGGATAGGCCAAGTGGCTGTTATCTGTGGTCACACCCCTTATCTGCTGATATCTTTCATATACAGTCTAGTGTGGACAGATACACCTAGCAGCTCATTTTTTTTTGAGCTGGTTGTTTATTATTATTATGCTTTATTTCTGTCTTGCAGATCTGACCAGTTTTCAGGCAGTTCTAGCAAATGTCTCATGGTCTTCAGATGCCAGTATCGCGCCTCAGCAACTTTTATGGTATTTTGTGGACATTGCCTGTTCTCTTTACATCTCTGTTCTCTTTGACCATGTTTTTATGGACATTTTAGTTTTATTCTATATAGCAACTGTTCTTTTACATATATCCACCACATTGTTATATTTTCAGCACAAATACGTGAAAAAAAACCCTGCTTACAACAAAGACAACAGTTTGCAGCAAACTGAAAGCTTAGCAGTAGCATAGTGTTATGAAATTAATGCTTATCTTATGTCCTTAATGAGCTTTCCATTAACACCCATATTGAGACTGCTGCAAGCAACATTGAAAGAGATACAATGGAATATGCAGTGATTGTTGTCTATCAAGGATGCAATATTATAAGTGTGTATAAGCTCCATCAGTACATGGTTGTGTGTGAAGCATGTAATATTATAAGTGTGTATAAGCTCCATCAGTGCATGGTTGTTGTGTGTGAAGTATGTAATATTATGAGTGTGTATAAACTCCATTAGTACATGGTTGTGTGTGAAGCATGTAATATTATGAGTGTGTATAAACTCCATTAGTGCATGGTTGTTGTGTGTGAAGCATGTAATATTATGAGTGTATATAAACTCCATTAATGCATGGTTGTTGTGTGTGAAACATGTAATATAAGTGTGTATAAGCTCCATCAGTGCATGGTTGTTGTGTGTGAAGCATGTAATATTATGAGTGTGTATAAGCTCCATCAGTGCATGGTTGTTGTGTGTGAAGCATGTAATATTATGAGTGTTTATAAGCTCCATCAGTGCATGGTTGATGAAAAGTCTAAAAAAAAATAAAAATAAATATATATATATAACGTGAACTAACATTCATTAAATAAGAAAGACACATTTACAATAAGCAACAGAATTCATTCTAAACTCTTCTTTAAAAATGCAATTTGAAATATATTAGTAATATGAGTAGGTGATAACCAGTTAATATAATGAAGGATGGAGATTAATAAACTAAAATAAAATAAAAGTACTGTAGAATGAAATTAAGTTTAATATTCAAAATGTCAGACCTGTGAGTCTGACATCAATAGTTGGAAAACTGCTGGAAGGTATTCTAAGGGATAATATACAGGATTTCTTGATGAGCAATAAGATTATTAGTGGGAATCAGCATGGATTTGTGAAAGA
>WWET01000363.1:213458-237833 GCA_011038615.1 Limnodynastes dumerilii
GAATACGCAGTTCAGTTCTGGGCACCAATCCATAAAAAAGACATATTGGAGGGCAACAAAATTGTTAAAGGGTATGGAGTCATTGAGCTATGAGGAAAGGCTAGCCAGTTTAGACATGTTTACTTTAGAAAAGAGGCGTCTAAGAGGAGATATGATCAATATATACAAATACATCATGGGTCAATACAGAGAACTTTCAAAGGAACTTTTTACCCCAAGGACTGTACACAGGACAAGGGGGCACCCACTAAGGTTAGAGGAAAAGAAGTTTCACAACCAGCAAAGGAAAGGGTTCTTCACAGTAAGGGCAGTCAGGATGTGGAATTCACTGCCAGAAAAGGTTGTGATGGCAGTTTTAGTTGATATGTTTAAGAAAGGATTAGATACATTTTTAGCAGAAAAGGACATCCAGGGTTACCAGGACCGCTAATTTAAATAAAGGACAGTAGTAGAGACAAGGAGAAATGTATTTATTTTTTATGATTGCAACAGTTTGGAGGTTGCTTCATATGGATTAACTTCAAATATAAAGATAGGGATCGCAGGAGATCCAAAATAGGTTGAACTTGATGGACTGTTGTCTTTTTTCAACCTCATCAACTATGTAACTATGTATTCAGTGGCAATAAACCCCAGCCCTCGGTACATACAAGAGTTCCTACACCCAAAAATAATTTATATAGTCTGTTTGAACTCCCACTAAACATCTGAGCCGGTACAGAACAATTTGCCTACAATCTTCACTTTTTTTGCATGATGGAGGGGAGAAGGCAGACCATGACCCTACAGAAATGAATAACTTGCGGAGAGCAAACACCCCAGCTTTTGCATAATGTGTTATTAATATAGTCTTATGTCAAGTCAACCAAGCTTTCTGAAGGATGCACTGAATTGCTGCTGTCAACTTCCATTGTCAACTGTTCCTCTTCCTAACGAATGAATCAGGCTCCTCTGTGGGGGTGAATTATCATGATAAATAGACCATTGGAAGCCTATTACCTAGCATCTGCCTTTTCATGGCTATTTATTAGACTTGAATTGCGTAGCCACTAAATTGATTAAATACAAGTGATATATATTTTTTATATGATTTTCCCCCTGAAAAGTTGACAAGACTGAAACACAGATATATGCAAATATCTATAGATATCTATATGCAAATACACATGTGCATATATTCATTACTTGTTGGGAGTCTGGAATTTGTTATATCAAAGACAGTTGTTACAGAAACTAAACCCTGAACACACATCCACTTTACAAAGATACAATCAGCACCCTTGAAAACATATGGTTAAATTTACTAAATATAGATATAACTTTGTTTTCATATGAAAATGGCCTTTATTGTAGATGTCTCCTTTTCTTCATCTTTTTTTAATACACTCTAAACACTGTAATTATATTAAAACACACACAGGCGTATCTACCCTTCGGACAGGATGGCACCCGCCAGGGGCGCCAGCTAAAGGGGGGGGGCGCCGCCTGGCGATGCCACCCGTTGCTTAAGGGTAAATACACCTCTGGCCCCTGGTGTCTTAGTGTCAGGGCCGTAACTAGGGTGGTGCGAGCGGTGCCACCACTCAGAGCGCGAGGAGAGGGTGAGCGCAGCTGACACTAGCAGCTGATGAATCTCCTGCTGCTCCGCAGAGAGATTTTCAAATCTTTCCCCAATGTCTGAAAGGTTGAACAATCAGGGAGTAACTGAGATCATTGTGCTACTCCCTCATTGGCTGCTGCAGCTATGCACCACCCCCACTCCCTCCATTTCCTCCTTCCAGTCCACCTCAGCATCTGCACAGGTCTGCTAAAAAGTAAGTGTGTGTGTGTGTGTACAAGGAGAGTGTTGTGTGTGTGTGCGTGTGTGACATTATGCATTGTGTGATATTATGCATGCATAGTGTGTGTGATATTATGCATTGTGTGATATTATGCATGCATGGTGTGTGATATTATGCATGCATGGTGTGTGTGAGATATTATGCATGCAGGTGTGTGTATGTGATATTATGCATGCAGGTGTGTGTATGTATGTATGTATGTATGTATGTATGTATGTATGTATGTGATATTATGCATTGTGTGATATTATGTATGCATGGTGTGTGATATTATGCATGCATGGTGTGTGTGAGATATTATGCATGCAGGTGTGTGTATGTGATATTATGCATGCATGGTGCGTGTGTGTGTGTGTGTGTGATATATAATGCATGTATGTAGTGTGTGTGCTATTATGTATGTTATGTGTGTTTGCGTGATATTATGCATGTCATGTTATGTGTATTTTTGTGATATTATGCATGCATGTGTGTGTGTGTGAATCTAATGCATGTATTCAACTATATCTATGTGTCTAGATATATATCTAAATATTTCATATACCTATATCTATGTGTGTGTATACGTAGATATATAGCTGTATGCACTTATATATCTACACATAATTATAGAAAAGTGTGTGTATATATGGGGGCAAATGAGCTACAATCTTGTTTCCTCCTCCAGACGCCTAAAGGAAGGAAGAAAGAAGGAAAAGAGAGAATCAGCAAAGAGGTAAGTGACCCTATATTTAGGTGCAACGGTGCTCAACTCATATAATCAGGGTTCTAAGGAAGAGCATTATTTAATTATAGAGTGTGTATATATGGGGGCAAATGAGCTACAATCTTGTTTCCTCCTCCAGACGCCTAAAGGAAGGAAGAAAGAAGGAAAAGAGAGAATCAGCAAAGAGGTAAGTGACCCTACCCTATGGTGCAACGGTGCTCAACTCATATAATCAGGGTTCTAAGGAAGAGCATTATATATATATACGTGCGTGTGTGTGTGTGTATGGGGAGCAGTTTCTATAGGGATGTTGTGTGTAAAACGGGCTTTTATATATATAGTGTTTTTGTAGAATGGATTATATATGTAGAGAGTGTGTGTGTGTGGGGAGAAGTTTCTATAGGGATGGTGTGTGCAAAACAGGCTTTTAAACACGCTCAGGATAAACAAGAGATATGCTAATCCTTCTGAGCACAACAAAACAAAAAACACATAAGCATTATATAGGGTCTACTTTGGAATCTGTATACTTACTTTTACTTATAACTTATACACTTAGAAGAACAGGTCACTCCCCCTTGCACTGCTGTGTGCGGATGGTATTTACATGTTCAGAACCCCACCTTAAGTATTCCACAAGACTGTGCGGGAGGAATACTGGATCGTACGTAAGCTTAACCAAGCCATTATTGCTGTATTATTACCATACCTACGTAGAGTACGCAAGTCATCTATAGTTATTTACTGATGATCTGGTCCAGTTTATCCTGAATAATACTCTAGAGATATTGATAAGATGAATCTGAAAGCTATGCAGGTAGAATGTATATTATTTTCTAATTACTCTAAGGGAAATTGTTACATGAACCTGGGTTATATGAAGCACAGTAAACATATGACCCATGGTTTAACAATTAAATAAATTACTTACCTCTCCCTAGGATGATCTGACTCTCATATTTACCTACCAACCTTCCAGCTGACTGTTTGCTGTAGTCTTCTGTCTACTAATCAGCCTTTCATCTGTGGTGATGTCACAACTGACTCTTGTGCTCAGCTGGAGGGGGTGTGGCTTGTGATGAACCAGAGGAGGCGTGGCTTCTGCTCAGCTAGAGAGAGCATGGCTTATGTTTAGCCAATGGGTATTTTTCCCTAACATCATTACTTACAGAATTGTCAAGAAGTTCAAATGATCAATGTGTACTGATAATGAACGTGAACTGAAAATAACTAAGGTCCAAATCTACTTGGTTATAAAATAGTTATTAGTATGAGTATTAGTATTATTATACTTTAAGTTTCTTAAGAAAATTGTTGTATAAAAGATTTATAACACCAGCCAGGTGTGCGGAAGTCACTGTCAGTTTTTGAGCATTTATGGCCTCTATTATAAAGCTGGAAAGCCGAACTGGTCTAAGGAAACAAAGCACCTAGGTTTGAATGAGAGTAGAGAGCTATTTCTCTCTGGCTCTGCAACCCGGCTGACAGAGACCATCCCCGATCATGTAACACAGCCAGCCTCCTACCATTAAGACTGGCAGCTGCTCAATGTGGAGGAGAGACAGGCCCCGCCCCCTTATACAATGTGATCACGTACTCATTAGGGGGATTAGGTTTGTGTGAACTTCAGGAGGGGGTTACTTAGCCCATTTTAGTATAAATAGGGAAGTGAAGATAAATTAGAGTTAACTGCAAGAAGGGGTGAGTTCATATCAGGCCCGGACTGGCTGAAGGGTGACATGTGCTGCTGCAGGGATGGGCCGGTACTTTGCAGCAGAGAGTAGCTATTGGAAGTCACGGATACTTGCAGCGTCATTAGCATATTGCATCTCACAAGCCTGTTTCTTTGCCTGGTAATCAACCAATCACGTAGCAGATAATGCTGTTGTGCAACTCCCTGACTGGCTTTTGTTTCTGCTATGCACCGCCTCCACTTACTGCACAGTCCTTCTCGGCACAGCTGCCTGCTGACAAAGTAAGTGTGTGTGTGTGTGTGTGTCCAATTTTACGTGAGTCTGAAATACGCTATGTAGGCGGCGGTTTGTATTTAAAGTGTACAGTATGGGCGTGCTTAGCTGCTTAAATACGTGTTGCACATACGTATGTGAGCGGATGACATCGGTTACGTGGGCAAAAGTTAAGGTAGGGTTTGGAAAGCGGATCTCACGCGTAACTACACTACGCGAGTAAACGTATTGCAAGCGGAGTTCTGGATCTACCCCATTATTATTATTAATAATAATAATTATTATTATTATTAATAATAATAATGGGGTAGATCCAGAACTCCGCTTGCAATACGTTTACTCGCGTAGTGTAGTTACGCGTGAGATCCGCTTTCCAAACCCTACCTTAACTTTTGCCCACGTAACCGATGTCATCCGCTCACATACGTATGTGCAACACGTATTTGCGCAGCTAAGCACGCCCATACTGTACACTTTAAATACAAACCCTGCCTACATAGCGGATTTCAGACGTATTTTTGACTCACGTAAAATTGGCATGCCCACACGTAAGGATTTACGCGACACATACGTGAATGGCCCATACATTCACATTTACGCTACGTTATGGAGCGTATTCTCTATGGTGCGCATGCGCAGTCCTTACCAAAACGCGATTTTACGTGTCCGCCACGCGTAAATTCGCTCACAAGCGTTGTTCTGGATCTGGGCCAATAATAGTAATAATTATAATTATTATACATACATTTTTTATTTCGATGACACAGTCAAAACTGAAGTTTAAAAGTATGATTTTTTTCATATAAATATTTAGTAATCTCTCTAAAGCTCTATAAATATTTTTTTTATTTTAAACATTATTTATAAATGTCATGTTGGGTGGTTGAGTGGTCTTGTTTTTTGTCCTACTTACAACAAAGAGGAAAGTGACTTTGCCTGTAAAAACAATGTTGCAGGGACCTGATTACTGAGATCCTCACCTTTCTCCAATTGTTATTACAGTCAATGCCTTCTCTTTCAACAAGAGACAACATACAGTATATTCTTTGTGTGCTACTATTAGCTGAGCAGGGCATCCTATTCTTATCTTTCTTCTAAATGTAGGGCAGTCTTTCAAAGCAAAAATACAAGCTGTACAAAACACAAAGGTGGAATTTTATGTCTCACCATTCATCAGTATATCTAGGTCAAGAAAGGGTGATTTGTTTTATATAAGCAGCAAACTACTTTTTTTTTATTGCTAACTTAGTTTTTATATTTTTAGTATTTTTCACATTTATAACATAACAAGTAACTAGAGTGATTGTCCATCACACTGTGTTGCTGTACAAATACTAAGTACTGTAAAGCAACAGGTAGACTGATATGTAACAATAGAAGTTATGGTGGTACAAAATAAATTATACCACACCATAAGGATACTGGTGGATTTAAAGTTATTATGAGAGGTCATTAAAATTACATTAATACCACCTCTGGAATACCAAAAAACACCAAACTCATTCTCCTTCAAATTTATTATGAATACCCAAGTCCTCGAAGTAGTAGTACTACTACTACTACTAATAATAATATTAATAATAACAACAACAACAATAATAGTAGTATATTGTTAGTGTTAAAAAGCGGAAAAGTAGGGTAATCAAGAAACACTTCTAAAGGCTGTCATATTTTGTAAACATTTAATAATATATGTACAGTCTATAAGAATTTAAAATACCACATGGATTCTCAAGAAAACACACTAAATGCAAACTGTAATTAAATGATAAAAAAAAATTAAATAGGTGCTAAGTACATGTAAATACATATGTTGTACATGTGTATCCAGTGTTTGTCAGAAAAACTGCACTCTAACAAATGTACAATAAATGAATATACCACCAATGGTCTGTACTATTTTTGCTTTCATTTTTTTAACAACACACATAAAAAAATAGTTTAATTAAAAACATAAAACTCATTTCCTCATATCCTGAGAGAACGTAAAGCTCATCATACTCATAAAAACAAGTCATTAGTGAGTCTGTCCTCAGTCGGGTACGCAGAGACCAGTCACTATACAGAGTTTCTTTCAAAGCTCCTAATCACTCCTGATGTACTATTAAAAGTAAACTTTTCTCAGTTAACCCAACTATTACAAATCTACTTGTCTAGTGTTGTAAAATCAATGTAAAAAAAAAAAAATCAAGCAATAAATAATCAATGGACAAATTTAAACTATCAAAAATGACATGTCCTGGAAAAAGGGGACTCTGGAAACCTTTTATGTCAGACTAGAATTTACATATACACAAACAAGCAATAGTAAAAATGATCGACAGACCTTTTTTCATATGTATTTGTTAACATTGCAATGTTAGATATGTACTTGGCTGTAGATCACTGTTTTACTTTAGGGCTTAACACATACATGACATAATTGTGTCATTTTACTCATTGCATAAGAATAAATGAAACTCAGTTGTCATCTGTAAATGATTATTTGTCATGAATGTGTCCAGATTTTATCAATAAAAAATCATCACATCAAAAAATACAAAGAAAAGTACAAAATTACAAAGCAAATTGTAAAGTTTGTTACAGTATGATTTATGAATGAATGTATATCAACACACACACATCCAGAGCCATTAAAAGTGTTGTTTTACAATTAGCTTCAAATGTCATCATTTTATTTTCATAAGATTTCAGTTATAAAAAATATATAATACTATACACTTGGCATGCATATAAAAGTCTTGTATATGTTTTCTTACTGACAGTACTGCACTAGTCATTTTATAATACTAACAACTGTGTTATCATGTCAGATCCTAGCATTTAATACATTTATTTCTTCTATATTTCTGCATACTATGTTACATATTGATATTAATATAATCATCACGTTGGTACATTAAAGAATCTGAATCTGATACTCCTGAAGAACAGAAACATTTAGTGGCAAAATAAATAAGCGACACAGTGTACCAACGCAGTCTTTCCTTACAGGCGTGACTTGTCTGTTCTATTTACTGTTTAGCAGAAATGTTCAGGTCACAGAATATCCTACCAGCAATTCCCTGTTCCTAATAAAAATGTGGAATGAGACCAGCACACCTACCTTTCATTTATCCCTCTCTCCTCGCTCAGTTTGCTTTCCCCTAAAAAGTCTGCATGCTAGCAATAACTGCTCAGAACTGAAGTCAGTAACCGTGCACGCACACAAAACAAGGCTTTCTTCTGCGGGCTGGTATTTCAAGTCTCCCATGTGATATCTTTGGCTGAGCTTGTTTAATTAATTCCTTCTTGTGCTCAAAGGAAGTCACACTTGGAAGACAGCCTTGCAGTTTCAGTATATCAGCACACACTAAGGAGAACCAACAGTGAGTAGTATAACTAGAGCCACTATGACTGTGTGTTTAAATAACTTGTACAGCCTGGAAAGTACTTAAGGCTTTACAACAAATACCATTCTTAGAACAATCAATTCAAAGAAAAACGACAACCTACTGCAGGTCTGTTCTTTCTTTGCATACATATTAATGGGGCCTAAGCTGTGTCTATTTGTTTTTAAGCATTGTGAATCTTCCCCAAACCATCTCCAAGGCAACTCAGTCAGTTGGATGTTAACTTAAGTGGTTTTCTGAAGGGTCATTCTCCTTTGACAAAAAGTTGGCTGTCCAAAATCCACAGGAAGCCTTATGAAAGACATTGTTTTCAATAGCTGGACAAATAATTAATATTTTTTCAGATGCAACTAAATAAATTGATGTAATACAACAGTTACATTTCATCTGTATATTATGTATTTATGTAGTGACAAATGTTCTGTGCTGACCACCATGCTTTTATGACTACATATTTGTGGCGCACTAAGAAAGTAACGTGATCACTGTAGAAATAAAAAAGCTAAAGGTTAGTTCCAGTGGAGAGGAAAGGACAAAAGGTTCCAAAATATAGTTAGAAAGCAAGACTACAACAAGAGAAAAGTCAATTTTACAGGGAAAAAGAACAAGAATATTTCTCCAGACAGAGAAAACAAATACATAACTTCAGACAATATCAAGAGATATATATACAAGTTTCTCTCTAGAAAGAAGGGACTATACAAGTTTCCCACTCCAGAGAGAGAAATAAGAGAATAGATGCTTCAATATATATATAATCAAGTGAAGAAAATCTCAATCTCAATCGGGGCTGATAGAAGTAAAAAAAAAAGTGTCCCAAGAACAATTGCGCCCATTTAGACAGATAAAAAAGAAAGAGAAAATGCTCCAATATAGACAGATGAGAGAAAGAAAAACTGCCTCAATCAAGAGAATTAGAAGTGAAAGAAGAGTGGCCCAATCTAGACCATGAAAGGGCACCTGACTCATTAAAGGAAGATAGAAAATAAAGGACAAAGGGCTGTATTCACACCTAAGAAGCTTCTGCTTCTCTGCGTCTTAGGTGTGTAGATTACTGAAATGACCTACCACGCATTAGGTACATAGATTGCCTCCGTGTGGTCTTTAAATCTATGTACCACAGCAGTTGTTTAGTTAGAAAGAGGCGGCCTAACTGCTTCGGGGTGTGCTTAGTTAGAAGTGGGAGGGGGAAGGATTTAGTTTAGTCGGGGAGGGGAGTGGCATTCTTTAGAAGGAAACTACGCGCAGTAAGATAAGGTAGCCCTATAGCACGCTTACGTTCCCTAAGGTACATAAAAACTGGGGGGTTATGGGCAGCACCAGTGAGTTAGGTACAGTCCTTTCTGCACCTAACCGTGCGAATACGGTCCAAATGCCTTAATCAGACAGAGAGAATGGAAAGGACAGAAGCCCCAATCTAGACATAGAAAAGTGAAATGATACCTGCTGCAGTCTAGACAGAGAGGAGTAAAAAGACTAATGCCCTAGATCAGGGGTTCTCAACCTTTTTTTGCTGAGTACCACTTAACCGCTAAGGAACCGGGTGAAGTACCACTTTGCAAAAATGATTCATTTACTGAGTCCAAAATATTTAACTTTAAAAAAAATATAACAATTAACAAATAATATTTATATGTAAGGCTCAGTTCAGCTTAATTTTAGGCTCAAGATTTAATTTTCCTCTTCTCATATTATTTATTATACCTCCCCCATTCAGATACATCCTACTCCCCAAATTACATGTTACACTTCTCCTGGAAATATTATACCTTTCCCCATATGATGTATTAGACTCCTGTTACATCCCTCTCCACACATTACACCATCCACCCCCCTCTGTTACATCCCCCTCTACAAATTATACTTCCCTTAATGCTCTTATCTCCCTCTCCACATTACATGTTACTCCTGGAAATATTATACCTTTCCCCATATGATGTATTAGACTCCTGTTACATCCCTCTCCACACATTACACCATCCACCCCCCCACTCTGTTACATCCCTCTCTACAAAACAAATTTCCCTTAATGCACATATATATACATATACACATATATATACATATACACATATATATACATATACACATATATATACATATACACATATATATACATATACACATATATATACATATACACATATATATACATATACACATATATATACATATACACATATATATACATATACACATATATATACATATACACATATATATACATATACACATATATATACATATACACATATATATACATATACACATATATATACATATACACATATATATACATATACACATATATATACATATACACATATATATACATATACACATATATATACATATACACATATATATACATATACACATATATATACATATACACATATATATACATATACACATATATATACATATACACATATATATACATATACACATATATATACATATACACATATATATACATATACACATATATATACATATACACATATATATACATATACACATATATATACATATACACATATATATACATATACACATATATATACATATACACATATATATACATATACACATATATATACATATACACATATATATACATATACACATATATATACATATACACATATATATACATATACACATATATATACATATACACATATATATACATATACACATATATATACATATACACATATATATACATATACACATATATATACATATACACATATATATACATATACACATATATATACATATACACATATATATACATATACACATATATATACATATACACATATATATACATATACACATATATATACATATACACATATATATACATATACACATATATATACATATACACATATATATACATATACACATATATATACATATACACATATATATACATATACACATATATATACATATACACATATATATACATATACACATATATATACATATACACATATATATACATATACACATATATATACATATACACATATATATACATATACACATATATATACATATACACATATATATACATATACACATATATATACATATACACATATATATACATATACACATATATATACATATACACATATATATACATATACACATATATATACATATACACATATATATACATATACACATATATATACATATACACATATATATACATATACACATATATATACATATACACATATATATACATATACACATATATATACATATACACATATATATACATATACACATATATATACATATACACATATATATACATATACACATATATATACATATACACATATATATACATATACACATATATATACATATACACATATATATACATATACACATATATATACATATACACATATATATACATATACACATATATATACATATACACATATATATACATATACACATATATATACATATACACATATATATACATATACACATATATATACATATACACATATATATACATATACACATATATATACATATACACATATATATACATATACACATATATATACATATACACATATATATACATATACACATATATATACATATACACATATATATACATATACACATATATATACATATACACATATATATACATATACACATATATATACATATACACATATATATACATATACACATATATATACATATACACATATATATACATATACACATATATATACATATACACATATATATACATATACACATATATATACATATACACATATATATACATATACACATATATATACATATACACATATATATACATATACACATATATATACATATACACATATATATACATATACACATATATATACATATACACATATATATACATATACACATATATATACATATACACATATATATACATATACACATATATATACATATACACATATATATACATATACACATATATATACATATACACATATATATACATATACACATATATATACATATACACATATATATACATATACACATATATATACATATACACATATATATACATATACACATATATATATATATATATATATATATATATATATACATATACATATACACATACACATACATATATACACATACACATATACAAAATTTCAAAAAGCACTAAAAAGGTAAAAAGATAATTCTAAATAAAATCAACACAATCACCTGTGTGATTTCCAGGAGCTCTTCCCAAAGGTTCACAAGGCAGGTGAATTGTCCATGCATTCTATTTCCATTCACCACATGGTTACAGGCCATGAAGTGGGCTCCTTTCCAAACCATTTAAAAGTATATCAAGTAACATGAACGCCTGCCAAAAGTCCATTTAACCTCATCACTCCACCAACACAACGGAGCGAACAGAGCTCTCTATTAGACTCCTACAACCAATTGTTTCAGACATGTTAGTCAGGAAAACAATACCCTTGCACTCTTATATTGAGATGGAAAGCAATCCACTTTCACTCAAAGCTATATATGAACCAGTGTTTCTGAAGACAAATAAATGAGAGGTAGCGTGAAATATACTTACAGATTGTAGATCTTGTAATGGTTTTTATGCTTTGAGTCCAAAAACCTTGGAACAGAAAAATAAAAATCATTCAAATTTGATGACGTCACAGACATGTCTTTTAAACAAGTTAAATATTGTTAATATAAGGCTAAAGCTAGGTACGCAATCACACGATAAGCGAGGGTATAATATCGTGTTAAGTTACTGATCGTCACAAAGTACATGACATTGTTTGACTATCATTTAAAACAAAAACTTATATTTAACAAAACGCTGCATCAGGAGAAAAAACACATAGGGCCTGATCCTGACCTATGCATGCACTCCCCGCTACTATATCATCTGTGGTGTGCGTGGGTCAGTACGGAATATATCATAGCGGGGAGTGCACGCCCTCTGCACTCCCCGCTCAAGGTAGTAAATCACTTTTACAACCAGGTCTACGGCCGCAAACCCGGTCATAGCGGGGCTTCCCCCGCCCCGTGTCCTTATAGAAATGTCGATCATTGATAAATAAATACATTTTAAATAAATGTCACTAATAGGTTAGGTGGATTTACTTCTCCACTGTATTGAAAATCATGGATGGACACAACGTTAAAAGTATCATAATTCCTTATTGTCTTAGATACTGTGTTTAAAAATGTAATATGCAAAAATTACTATAATAGTATATTATATACATATTACATATATAACATATACTATTATATGTAAATTAGGGTGTTTGTCAATGCCCCTCTGTCTCACATGACACAATGCTGACATCTGATCTTGCTACCCCACTGCTCAAACATCAGCAGATAGTTTACAAAAGAGAGAGAGTATTTTCTCCTACAGACCATACTACCAATATTGGGTAAGTTACAGGAGTTCAAGGTAAGCATATAATGAATTACTCTCTACACTGTAATAGCTGAGTTCTAATGATCAGTTGTGAACCATGGTTCTAACTTGTTGCTCACAAATCAATCCTACGCCACCAACAATATCAATTTTAATAAGTCACAGCAGTCATAGAAAAGAGTATATTTACAATAGCTTTGGCTATTTACTGCTTAAGTCTTTCATGACTTGTAATAAGAATGAGAACTTTCTCTAAATACGGTGAGAGGTGGGTGATAAGCCAAGAGACATACCAAAAGAACACAAATATGCTAAAAGCAAATTAAAAATATTTCAGGAATGTCTTTATCAGATTTTTAACTTTGAATACATAGAATTTTCTGAATAAAAGGCAAGTCGCAAAGCGGAAGGAGACAGGAATTCCAAGTGGGTAGAAGTTTTTAAAGCAATTAGAAGACTTCTTTAATACTGAAAAAACATTGGAATACACAAAAGGCAACACAAACACAAGAGGTTATGTCTACATATGTATGGCCTTTATATAACAAAAACACATGAATAAAGTGGCCACATTAATAACTATTATATACATGTAGACCTAAAATCCATAGTTTAAGTTAAGGTATCAATTATTTTGGTTTGAGATCAAATAATCAATTAACACAATATACATGAGTGCAAATACAACAAGAGCATGTAGTTAAGCCGTTATGTGAGAAGTGAGTATCCAGTAACTTCGATCCGGTGCCCATATTTTTGAAACTATTAATACAAATAGTATATTACACAGGGACTTTCCTGATTTCACACCATATGACACTGCAGAGGAAGCCCACGTGTACCAAGACTTGTATACTATCGTCAATAATTCGTTATTAATATATGGGGAAGGTGCTACTGTTATAAAAAAAAGAGTAATCACATTCTTGTTCTACTTAAATTCTCTTATAAATTTTAATATTTACATTTTTTGGGGGTTAATTTGTCAATAAATAAAATGTTTTATGTGTATGTTTGCTATATTACTTTTAATATGCTTTTCTTTTTCTAATATTATTTTACAGTGATGTAATAAGGATTGATGGAGCCCTCCCATCAGTGCCACCCCTACATGTGGGGGAAAGAAGCCCAGGGCAAAGCTTTATCAGAGCCCTCTGAACATGCGCAAAATGGTGTCTAAATTGCGCATTTGCAGAACGGCACCCGAACTGCGCATGTGCAGACTGAGGCTGTTTAGATATTTATAAACCTTTTCAGGCGACATCCGCCAGCTTCACTTGCAGAGACATGGCTGTCTGCTACACTATATTAGTTGCATGGCGTAGCTCTGTAGATGCTGCCAACAGTAGTAGCGATGGGGATCGGTCAGAGCCACTATCTGTTAGTACGGATAGTGGTTCTGCCTAACCTCCACTGCTATTACTTCCTGACAGCAACATATGCAGAGCCATGCAACTAATAGAGTGTAGCAGGCGGCCGCAGCTCTGTAAGTGAAGCTGGCAGAAGGCCCTCCATGGTGCGAGCCACAGTTCCAGCCTCCTAGGGACAGCATGCATTCCATTATTATACTGCTTTTCAAAATAATATACTGCCACACAATACAGAGAGCACAACTGATTAACAATACAGAAGGCATACGTTTCATATATTAAATAAAAAAATATGTTCAATTATCTTTCATTTTCTTAAAAAATCATAATAAGGTATAACAATATTATTTTTCAAATCAATACCAAAATACCAAATGGGACCAATACTTTATATTATACAGATTATAATAGCTATTTTGACAAGTCTCCCTCTCGTTGGGAGTGTTACACATTGCGAAATAGGGACAGACGGAAGTGTCTTTCCGGCTGTCCCCGTTCACTACGGGGACCCACACCCTATATATATATAATTTATAATTATTAATGAACATTAAATTAAAAGAAGCTTTTGAGCAGTGCCCATGACAAGCTCTATTCTTTCATTTTTTCAGATTGATTTAAGCTCTCACACAATGCCCCAAAACAGTTCTCCATCTACAATCAGGGCTGTCATCAGAAATTATGTTGCCCTGTACAGATCCCTCCCCCTATTGTGGACCAATCAGAAATCGCAATACCTGCTGGCTTCTGCTTTGTTGCAGGAGCTTGGAATGAAGAAACCTGCAATTAAGCTGCAGCCAGAAGTATATTTACAATGTGTCAGGTAACAGCTGAAAGGACCAAAAAGCTGGCAGAGTTAAGTTAATGAATAATCATACAGAGAATAGTGGTTGCATACCACTAATCTCAGCTACCAGAGTTAATTAATCATTCATTAATTGAAAACATAATTTAGTTGATGAATCATTAATTAACTCTGCCAGTCAGTGAACTCCTCGCCAGTCTAGTTACCTTATAGGGTTACTGACTTTACCTCCTTAATAGTGGCTCTGCCTGCAACAGTTATCCATGTAACCCCATTACAGTTATTATAAATATATATTGTCATTTAATTGTGCAGAACTGCATCTTACCTTCTGTACATTAGGCTTAATGCAGCGGACAAAAAATGGATTTGATGTGCTCAAAGTTGCCATTAAGGAATGCAGAGAATCCTAGAATAAAGAATAGCTTTATGCTTAATTTCAAAGTAGACAATTTAATACATGGATGTTCAGACCCTTAGTTTATGCCGTTTTCAAGATTTCCAACAGTGCCCTCTAGTGGTAGTAAGATGATTTTCAGACAAAAAAATGTAGTTTAAGGAAAATGAAACCATCTGTCAAAATATATTCATTGGAGAACTTTCTCCAAATTTAGCATGCAAACCTTGAACTGTAGGCTGACAGTGGGTTTCCGATGCTTGCTTCCCGTCTTTAATGTGTCCTGATTATTTCGACTTGAAACATGTTCAAACAGGTCATATATGAAATCAAGTCTGAAAAAGCAAAGGAAAGTGATCCGAACTTTAAAATGATGAAATCAATAAAATCAGGTCCTCTTAATATACAGCCAACTATATTTGCTTTTCACTTAAACATATCTTTAAGAACTGAATATTAGACAAATAATAGCATCAAGAGGTCAAACAAAAATGTCTAGAAAAAGAGTTTTAGGGAACAAATACAAAATATAATAACAGAAAATTCAATGAAAGATTCTGTGCAAAATTTGATTTGTTGACATTTGAAACATTACATTTTTAGGAAACCTCTAAAACGTCATGCACTTTACACATTAAATATTTATTAGATTAGATTTTATCAGCGGTGCACCATTGCCAATACTATTTTTCTGATATAACCTGCACAAATTTTGTAAAACTGTAAATAAATATATGTGTTATCTTAATACTTCACCGTACCGGCTTTCACGCAAGAGATTGAGAAGGTCATCACGGAAAGTGTCTCGGTTCTTCTCCAGCGTACCTCGGACATCATACAAGACCTTTTAGTGAAAACAGAAAACAACACTGTAGATTTTATAAATAACATAAATGCATAATCAGCAGAGAAACTATGTGGCATATTTATTGGATATTATTTAACTTGTTAGTCTGAAAATCAGTAGAAATTTTATTTAAAGTTTTTTAATACTTCTAAAAAGTGAAATATCTTCCCTTGGACCTCTATGCATCTCTCAATCATCCTCAATAATCTGTCAATAGGGGCTGCAACCTACCAAACTCCACAAGATTAAGAATTGAAGGCCGAATCTAGACCTCCGCACGTTTCCGTACTTGTGGGTCTAAACGTCTGCACGGAAGAGGAGCGTGCACCCCCTGTTATTCACCTCTGTTGTGCGGAGTTCTGGACACTTATGTGTTCAGAACCTTGCCATAACTTCTCTGCATGGTTTGCTTCCATGCGGAACTGCTATTCGCCGCCTCCGGTCCTTCATCAGACTGCCTATCCCGGTGATTAGACATGTGGAAGTGAAAGGCTGACCCCCTCCATGCATCTTACGTTAGTGTAACATCTGACGCACATGTGTCAGGGGACTTACGCAAGAGGCTTGCATGATTTCCCTGACTTACTTAATGCTGGATCTGGCCTTTAGTAACAATTGACTTTCTGGAGGTATTGGAGAAATCCTTCAGCTCTGTACCCTGAACACTGCATGCACCATTCTAAGAAACGAGCTGTCAGAACAGTCTAGTATTTGCCGTTTGTCATTGTCAGCACAGAACATTGGTGACCCGCTAGCATATGTAGCACCATAGCATAAGCAATCATAAGTGTTTTGCCACAATGCAGCACGTAATAATAAATATGCCCTTATGCCTCCTACTATAGTCATTTCTGCTTTGGAGATTACAGAGGAATCAGTTACCTCTCCAGCATAGTGCTTTACACCAAAATTGTGGACAGCAACTCTTGGCTTCACATAGAAGGAGTTATTCTGGAAAAAAAAGGAAATGCTAATGAATACACAGGGGTATTATGAAATATTTACTTGATTCAAAACAAAAGTTTAATTTTGATATGAATCATTTGCTATTTGAATAAAAATCTTAGAAAAGAAACACAATTTGTTTGGATGCCCAATTTCAAAATCATTAAGCAAATATAATTTATCATTTTATACAACCTATTCCCAACAGATTCCAGTATATTTTCTCTTGACATATTTTTTAAATATCTAATGTTAAAAATGAGAAAATCTATTAAGGACATACAGTAACAATTCTAACTAAACGTTAATGATCTACATAAAAACATAAGTATAAATGTGACATACTGCATGTTGGTTGTGTAACTTCTCCAGCAAGGTGCTATCAGTAGCTCTAGGAAAGTAGCTTTCTTCATTGATTAGTGCTAGCAAGCCCAGTTTCTGATAATAGATGGAAGGAACATAATTAATGCAAATATGTCTGTCACATTATGAAAATATTTTTTATCAACAAGCATTTAAAATGAACATAATTTAACTGGTTCAGAGGCAGTGGACGCGCACATTCCTCCTATCCAGAGCTTAGACTTTTAGCTCTGGATAAAACGTACAGAAAAGATAAAACATGCAAGCGGATGCATATAGGCAGAGGCCGCAAGGCATTTTTAGGTTCTAAGGTTTTAAGCCCTAAAAGTAAACCAAAAAACCCCAAAGTATGATAAGTATTACATAATGCCTGTCTAGAGGAAGTGGCAATTCGCTGCTTATCAGACTTAAAATATATTTTTACTTACGATCATGAATTTTAATGTAAAATAAAAGGTGATATTTTTTTTATGTAAAATAGGGCCATTTATTAAATTAAAATCATCTGTTTTTACACTTCTGTTTTACAGCTAATGTAAAACTTTAGGTGTAAGCGCAAGGAATATGTGCTGCTGCTACTGGTTTTTGTATCAGCACTACGCTGCCCCCTTTTCTTATTTAAATATAGCAGAACTCCCTGTTCCGCTGTGCACAGTTGCGAACACAGACAAATGAGCAGCAGTGCGCCCCGCTTTCTGTGCTCGCTCCGGTTCTGCACATGTGCATAGCCCATTCCCGTGGCACTTCCACCTAAAAACAGGTAAAAGCGCAACTCTGGATCAGGTCTATTCATAAAACATTTTTGCAGTTTTCCAGCAGTCTCATGACCATATATAAAAGTGCTCATTACATGGTTGTGATTTATAAATCCTTACCTTTTCTATCAAGTCCAAACATTCTCCATTATCTGTCCAATCAATGTTTTCCCAAACAAGTCCTTCCCTAAAAGGAAAACAGGGTGCAAGAACTGGTAACAAGAGAGTAAGCTTGTTTTATACTACCCAGTTGCTAGTCTGAAAAAGGTTAAATATCATTCTAGTTAAAAAAAAATCAATGCGTCTAGTCATATTGTAACATATGTGACTTGTGTAGTGAGCTGGCACTCCACCAGTATGCTGAACACAATGTAAAAATGTACTTTTCCACTGCATAAATACACCCTGTTTAAATCCTAAAATTCTTTATTATTTCAACGCATCACCAAATGTAAAAAAGTGGCTACTAACTGTTGAACATGTATCCATAGCGGGGTCATCCATTAAGCAACATAAACAAATGCCCAGGGTCCAATAATCACAGAGGTGCCCAAAGTACCATACCCCATTTTTATCTAAAAGTGGCAAAAGGAATTAGTCCTTCTCCACATACAATTAGTATATACATTTAAGTATAATGCTCTCTCTCTCTCGCTCTCTCTCTTTTTCCTTAAAAAAATAAATAAATATAAAACATGTGTTAACGTCTACATTTCCCCTTAACTCTTACCTGCTGTATTCTAGCTGCTCCAAGGAAAAAATGTGCTTATTGAAATATTGCTGAAGCTTTTCATTTGCATAGTTTATACTGAACTGTTCAAAGCGATTGACCTGGAATAGCAAAGAAAATAAATACAATCTGTGATGTATTTCACAGCAAGGAGTAAGAGCATTCCTACATTACTTTTTAATTGTCCCAACCAAGCACACTGCTTCTTTCAGTGAACTTTACATTATCCTGCAAAGCAAGCTGTAGCAGTAATGCATTGTGGAGGCCAGCTTGGGTTCGACTTATTCTCGCAGTGACACTCTTGCCATGTCAGACTGCCAGCTGTCCATATAATGCTTGTATTTAAATTATACCCTGAAATCAGCATGGATAATAATTTCATTTGATCACTCCCATGTAGTACACGTTTCCAGGCTTTTAGAATGTTATGGTACTACTGCTGAGAGTGCTGCATAAATACACAGTGACACCTACATTTAGGAAATAGTCTATTGTATTTAAAATCATACAATTATGTTTTGTTCTACTTAAAAAGCATTGCTAAGTAAAACTGTTTCCTTGATAAATGGGTTCTTATAACTAATACACAGTCACAAGGTGAGATGCTATTAAAAAGGAGTGTGGAGCTCCTTATAAATCATAATATATATAGCACTCTGTAAAGTGCTGTGTATATATACATTACCTCAAAGTTTTCAAATCCAAAGATATCCAGAATACCAACTGACTTGAAATCGTCTTTTCCTTTTATTCGGCTATTAATCTTCTTTATTACCCATGTAAAGCATTGTGAGTAGAGAGCCATAGCCACTGAATCTCTACTGTCTATTGCCTGCGGTATCACATAAAACAAATATGTTTAGTAATATAGTCATACTCTTCACCTACCCTAAGTGAAAGAATAAATACAGCAATAAAATGTACAATACAGGGATTTATTTGTGTATCCTGACTGCGCATTCACACAGTTCCACAAGTCTATATTGCTGTCCCGTCATATCTTCTTTCATACGACGGAACACCAGCATAGACACAAGATAATATATCTTATAGAAAAAAAAGAGAAAAAAGAAGAAAGAAGAAATGAATGGGACATTGGAGGTATGTAGCAAGTCTGACTACAGGTACAATGTGAAAATTACCCTGTGCACACAGTACAATCGTTATATCTGACAGTAATGTGTATGAAGCGTTATACGGCCTGGAAAATTTTAGATAATATATTCTAAAAATATATTTTGTATTGACACTAAAAAGGTAAATACTGGTCAGTTAAAGATTCGTTTCAATGTTTGTATCACAATTATGTATGGCAAAGGCGCAAACATTTTAAAGTAACAAGAAGAAGGGAATTATGTAGAGGTCAGGATAAGAAAAAATTATAACACACGAACTTAGCAAGAGATGGAAAACAGTACCAACAATAAAATTGTCAACGGCCAGAAAGTGGGAAAAGAGAAGTTATACAGCAAAAGATCAAGATCAAAATGGGTAGGCAGACAGCCAGAAGTTAATACAAGCATTCAAATTGAAAAGCACATATGAAAAGCAAAGGATATTGACTATATTGATAAAACTATAGAAAGATAACTCTAGGACAAGCAAAGAAAGGACGTGTCAGATTGCTATTCTAGCTGTAAGAGAGGTACAGAAATTGATCAGAATACTGATCAGCAAATACCTAGTGTATTGGCACAATATAAAAGTAAGTATAATAAATAAGGGTAAGGCTAAATCAATATTTTGTTTATAGGAGTGATCACACATAATGTTCCAGCAATCTATAATGTAATAACATGCCTTATACACTTCTAATAGTTACTGGAAACTAGGACCACTTCATTTTAGGAAGAATGGGAAAAAGAACATACAAAAAGTGAAATAGTTTAAAGTTTTTTCAAAATGTATCATGAAAAATCATTGGGCAGTAGCCTCTTAGGTACGTGTATTTAAGAAAATGGCTACTGCGCATGCGTAGTCATACTGACCACGCAAGCTACGTAGCCTTTAGGTAAGTATCCTAACTATGTGTGGTCTTTAAAGACGGCACTTAGTTTTTTAAGAAAGAGGAGGCGTGCCCATGCAGCCTCTTTGGGAAGACAGGTAAAGTGAGAGGGGGTGGGATGTAGAGTAGGCTGGGAGAGAGGGCTGGTCATTCTCTGTGCGTATTTTCCCCACTTAACAGGGGAAATCACAGTTAGTTAAGGTAGCCTATGGCACTCGTAAGTACCATTAGGTACCTAAAAAAAGGGGTTGGGGCGGGGGAGTGAACCGGAGAAGAAGGTGCATGCGTATCCACATCTATGGATCTCACACGTAAGTGTGAATCAGGTCCATTGTTATTATAAATAGATGTATCGTTATTACTAATGCATAACATTTCAGAAAAATAGGATAAGATACATCACTGATGTGCATGTGTTTCAGTAACATCTCTTTATAACAAGGCTACACATTGACAGTGAGATAATGATCCCTTACCTGCTCTACGCTGAGTGGAGTAGAAATTTCCTCTCCCCTTAGGATCATAGATCGGTGAGTAAGTGATTCTGTCAGTTGCTCTGGGTCCAGCCCCAGCAACTCAGCTGTTCTTCCTAGTGCTGATAACAACAAATTAAATCCATATAATCATTTTTTTAAGTAACATTTTAAAATGCATAAGTATTTTTTTTTTCAAATCAATTATAGAACAAGAACAATGGCCCAGATCCTGACCTAAATACGACAGGGGACTTATGCAAGTCATTTGCGTAAGTCCCCTGTCTGGGAACTTCTGAGCATGCGTGCGCCAGATGTTCCACATGCGTACTTACTGACGTATGTATGTAAATGAGGGGTCGGCAGTAGCAACCTAAGGTAGCAATATGAACACGTGAGTACAGGGGGCGTGCACTCACTGCCATGGCATAACTATGGAAGTGGGCAAATGTTCATGACAGCGATTTTACCAGGGTGTTTTCACAACACAGAAGTACAATACATACTGAAACGTTCCCCAACCACTTGCATTGGATAAAACGCCTGCTTTTCTGTGTTGTGCATGAATTCGAGAGCCCTCTTTTGAATGCAATCTGTATTATACAGAATTATGATTTATTATGAATTACTCATAGAGTTCCTGGGGATCCAACTCACACCAAGACAGTTTGCACACTTCTACTGGTGACTGAGGTCACAGATGTAACACCTGAACTATGCACAAACACAGTGTTACTGCTAATATGCAATCTGCATCTGTTGTAATCATCTGCTGAAAGGATCGTGCCACCATGCACCTGCGCAAAGAGAGTTTTGAAACTCAAATCTAAATTACAGTTTTAAAATAAAACTTTACAGTATTTGTGTACAATAAGCAAAATGAGCCAATATTTTCCCTGCAAGCAAAACACTCAGTATTTTAATCCCCCCTCACATCTCAGCATGGTTTGTCCATGTTATGATTTGCACCCTTTCGAAGAGTTACTCCTAACTCCGAGCCCCAAACCAGAATTAATAGCAAACTCCGTATGTTAGCTTCCGCTGCGAAGGCTAACAAACGGAATTTGAGATCCATAATTCTGCACACAGTAGAACAGGACACTCCACCTGCACTACTATGGGCAGATGGTGGATCCTTGACCAGGACCTTATGTATTCCTAACGCATCTCTATGTGTGTGGAATACAGAACTGTACCATAAGGGCTTAGCCATGCCCTTACTGTACAATTTAAATTCCTATGTCCACCCACCATGATGACTGGGCCAGCCCCTCATGCAGAGACTGAATTGTGCACCAAATGCAGCATTGGGCGACTGCGTTGCAATGCTGAATTTTTGGTAGTTTGCATGCACGGTACCAATTCCTAGCTGATTTAAGTAGCGTATGGAAGTCAAGTCTGGATCCAGCCCAATGAAGAATTATCAAAGCTCAGTAAACATAATTTATCTATTAGAATTTGTGTATTTCACTACATTGTGCTCTTGAATTACAGTCTTACCTGTCTTTGTGCAGATTTGTGCGCCACCAGCAGTTATAAAATTTATGTTTCCAAGGTGCAAAATGCCAGCGAGCAATCTAAGGACTTCATGGACTTCCTCTGAGGTAAACTGCATGACTTCCATGGCAGTCTGCAGAAGAATTGTTACATTAGATAGCATTAAAATTCACACATTTCTATTTTATTGATGAGAGATCTATCACTAAAGCTGGCCATATTAGTGCATCTAATAGTGTTTTCTGTGCTGAATTCAAACATTTTATTTAATAATGACTCTATCATATAAAGATTTTGAGTGAGATCCAACATTACCTATATTTAACAATACAGACATAATAAACTGTTAACACACTTAAAATGTTGATGCATAGGATTTCCTTCTGTTATTTGCCTCAGGAGAATTCCTTTAGTGTTGAACAGTAGTCAGCCATCGTCAGCCAGCATATTTTAACCATCAAGCATCAGTTCTCTTATTTGATCTTTGGATTTTTTTTCTTTAGTTTGCAAATGCAAGCCCACTTCGATTTACTGCTTTGATAATGATCTTTGCAAGCTTTATATGGAGCAGAGGTAGATTTTGTTTTTCAGGATCAACAAGTGATGCACTGACAACATTCTTTTTTCCTAGGGTTAGTGATGATAACTTTGACCACTGCTTCCGAACATAATGGTTTCTCCTGTCTACTTGGTCCCACTCACCAAACTCTACTGAAACCAAGTTGTAGTCCCAGCAAGAGAAATTACTTTTAAGCCACCACAGACATGTCATTTGTGTTCTTTATATTGAAGTTTATTCAGCA
>WWET01000363.1:237860-249390 GCA_011038615.1 Limnodynastes dumerilii
GGAGTTGCATGCTCGCTTGTGTTTCTTTCATAGAACTTGCAGGAACTAGTGGTAATGAGGGTAACATATTGCTTTTGTGGAGTAGCAAAGCTTCCAAGATAACTTTAGAGGAATTCATAAATTGTTGTCAATCCTTTGTTACTCATTACTCATGATATAGTGCTTCCTTTATTATGGCATAAAACAAGTCCATCTTCAAGGAAAAAGAAATACTTAAAGCCACTATGCCTCAATCTGACAACAAATACTTTTGTTTCATTTTGAAGAAGATTCCATCCTTTTAATCTGGAGCCTTAAAGTTCTCCTTGCCTGTTAGATAGGGTCAATTTTCTGACAAGGTCATTCAGAGCTATTTGTGTAACGAAATGTGGTTCAGAAGACGAACATGGAGCCTCAAAGGTTGAGTAAAGCCTTACATGATTGTAACCAAACTCTACGGGATCTATTTCTTGTTCATCTTTTCAATGTTTGAACTTTTCTGGAGGCTTTGGCACAGGTATTTCTTAACTATGAAGCACAGGCTTTTTGGCAGGCAATAAATCAGGGTGTCACAGTGGGCTTTGACTTAGAATTGAAACTTGAAATGTTCATCAGACAACAGTAGCTGTCTGTATAGTAATATTTTGGTTACTTCCAAATCATTGAAGTTCAGGTGCTGAGAACCCTTTAACCAACCTTTAAAGAGTCTGACATAAGTTATACAGCAAAAATTAGGGGCCTTGTCATTATATTGGTCACTGACCTTCCAACCAAAGTAAAACTCACAGCACTCCTTCATGAGTGGAGTAAAATGACATTCCCATGGAGGTAGGCAAGAAAGTATGGATGGCCAACAAAATTTGTAGGAACTGAACCACTTAGCACAGTTTTCATGGTTCCCACGGAAGAAGAAAGTAGCAGTCTGTATAGTAGCTTGGCGACAAAATCAGTGGACCAACCCTTGCGCAGCACACTAAAATCTGTGGACCAACTCTTGTGCAACCCTGTGTAACTCACGTGACACAGCCATATGAAGTGACCAATAAAAGCCTTCCTAAATGCTCTATAAATAAGTTATAAATTGCAATATCAGTTCTTAAAGAGGGCATAAACTGTGGATGATAGAAAGAGTCTTTGACCATTCTTGAAATCAGCATCGAAAATACATATATAACACCAGATGCCCTGTGACAAAATATTTGTCTACAAACATAATTGCTGTAGTAAGTGGTCAGAATGAATTTTAAAAACAGCTAATAATTGTGCTATAAATGCTCTGGTACAATTCTTTATACGTTTAAAATATATCTGACTCAAGCTCCTGATAACAGTACAAAGATTACCATGAGACCTGCGCAGCCAGCCTAGCTTAAAATATGTGTGTAAAGCTGCACAGATATGTTATCTTTAATGATTTTGTACGCTACTGAGATTAGATCATGATCCTCAGAAGTGTATCGCTCCAGCATTGTTGCCTCTTATTAGCTGACTCAGGAATTAGTGGCCTCCCTACTTACTTTTGTTTTCATAATAAATCTGCTGTGCCCTCTGCTTTGAAATATTAGAAATTTCATTGCAATAAAAGATGTACAGAACACAATGTACTGCTAGTCTAAGCATAATTTAACTAAATAAGTTAGGAAACTATTGTGAAACACTGTAGGATACAATATTAGCTTTTGTTATCATTGCATTATAAGAATAAAAGCACTATGTGGCTAAATGGAATACTGGCGTAAAAACATTGTAACTATGATTTCTGAATTTAGTTTATAGACCAAAGCTGTGCACAAGCACTAATATTATTGAATAAATATATAATTAAATAGAAAAGACTCTTACAAGAATACAAAAAATATAAGACATCACCTGTGCACGTCTACATCTTTATCTGTTTTTGTAGCAACCTGATCTCATTTTTTTGTGCCAGGTAAGACCAGACCTTGTTTCTTCGTGCAATGTTTTCACAAAGAATGGTGGCTACACAGTCCAGCTGCTCTGTTGTAATTGACAGCTCTGGATGCAACACTTAACTGTAGCAAAGAATGCAGCTGCATTGGTTTGAAAAAAACAGAAGTGTTTGTGCTGTCTTTCTATGAATTTTAAGATGTCAGCTTCTGTTTGACAGAACAAACAGGTGGTTTCAAATTTAAAACAGATTTCTAGTGTATTTCAAGGTCCATTTCTTCTCATTATTTAAAACAGAAATTGCATTCTATCAATTAATGGAAAAATGTGGGTGGAGGTTCTAGTTGACCAGTAAATCCCCTGGTCTGGTTTCACACTCCTCATATCATGAAGGGAAAACTATTTGCAAGTAATAATACCCATGTGGCTCTTAGTAAAGGATTGGAGAGTAAACAGCACTAACTTAAATTATAGCTACACCAACTGAATGCTGGCAATGAATATTGTATTGGACAGACTTGTAAAGAAAAAGGCATAATATCTTACTTTTACTTCATGAAATGTCTCCTTGTCACTGATTGTCTCATCTGTAATACATCCAGACTGATTCAAGTAATGGTATTTCTCTGGTTGTAATAAATAAAAGGCCTCTGTGAGGAAAAAGAGAGATGAGATGGTAATTTATAGGCACAATTCTCATAACAAGGACACCATTCAAATTTATAAACAAACTCTATTATTAAGACATTCGTGATCAGAGATAAATCCATATAGATGTAACATCAAGTATTAAGCTATACAAAACAGTTAAAAGTCACATTGAAAATGCTATAAGAGGTTTGTAAAATACAACTTTTACTAATCTAAATATCAGAATTTGTACTGCATGCGATCCCTTTATCAACATCCCTTACTGATATTGGACCTGATTCACACTTAAGAAGCTTCGGTTTCTTAAGTGCAGGGAAATAAGAAATGAGCAGCTATGCATGCATAGTAGCTCACTTACGCAATCTAGGCCCCATTTAGGTACGTAGATTGACTATGCGCGGTCTTTAAAGACTGCACATAGAAGCTTAGGCAGTAGGCGTGCCAAGGCAGTCTTGGGGAGGAGGTGGGTGGTGGAGGAATGTAAATTAGCTGGTGAAGGGCAAGGAGGGCCATTCTTAAGAAGTAAACTACACACAGTAAAATAAGGTAGCCCTATGGTACTCCTAAGTGCCATTAGGTGCCTAAAACAGGAAGTGGGTTCAGGGACAGGGTTCTGTCCGCGCCTAACTTACTCTTAACTGTGAATCAGGCCCATTATTTTCTGCAGTTAATTAAAGCTTATGAATTGGAGGAAGAGAGCTATTGTATATATCATTTTGGGGACAGCTCTACACTATTCCATTGATAAAAATTTTTGCAAAAATACATAAATGAATGGAATTTGAATTATTTTAAGCTGCTTAGTGAGCGGCTTACCAGCCTGGATCATTTTAACATAGCTGGCCAATTATATATATATACAATTATATGTATACAATATAGTCAATCCCTACTGGTAAACCAGTTTGTAATGTTTTTTTTTTCTTGTCTTATTGCCAAATCTAAACATAAAGCATTAAAAGTTTGAACAGCAGGGATGCATATGCTAACAACAGGTCTGGTGCTACTTACCAGGCGAGATTAGGCAGTTGCCTAGACCTGGGAAGGGTTGGGTGCATGGAGGGGCACAGTTTTAATGACTGCACTGTGCCAGCTACAGGAATAAATCATATGTGGCTTCCCAGATGGACAGTAGGGAAGTGTGTGTGGGGATGTGTGTGTCTGTGCTGTGGATAGGTAGGCTTTTCTGAGTAAATGTGTGATCCAGACATGAAAGCATATACAGCTGTGTATGCAAACACGCACCAATGATCTAGGCATCAGTGCAAGGTAGTTCACTGGTATGTATAATAAAAAAAGGTTGTTATATTTTATGGAAGTGTATCATTTACAATACAAATGTAGTAAAAATCATGATTTCCATTTTTATGCTGCTGTGAGGAATTAAATAAAAAAAATGATATACATTTAACTGTTGAGTGATAAGAATTCATTTATTGTACATTAAATACATTAATCTGCCCTTTCTCACCCATGTAATGCCCCCACTGAACTCAGATGGTACAGCAGTAAGAATTGTTGGGTCTGGTTCACTGTTGTTCTGGGCATAAGCAGTGCGGTATACAGGAACACACTATGCTATTGGGTGTACACTCAATCGGGCCCATTATATCACCATGTTCTATAAATATATTGCCCCTTAAAGAATAAATTGCAACCTATACAATTAATGTAAAGAACTGTTGATAGAAAAATATTATACAAACAACTTCCAGGACTAACACAGGATAAAAATGCAAGGTTAATGATACAAACGTTATTATATTGCAGATTGATACCTCTTTCCTCCTTCCCTGCTCCCTCCAGCAGTGCATAGAATATGTGGTAATTTCTCTCCTGTGGATTCTGTCGCACTACACGATTCTGAAAAAAAAGAAAAACACCCACTCTGGTTACATCATACAAAACTATCACAAAGGGGAGAAAGGAATACACAAAACAAAAAAATGCCCACTAACCTTTTCTAATAAGTCTTTTTCACAAGAACAAAGGAGTTAAAGATTCATAAATCATGATTCAAAATGATTCAAGTGCTAACATAGAGATGCATAGATTTGATGTGATTAATACAGGAGATCCAATGCTGAATTGTGCGTATTGTGGCCCTTTTCACAGTTATACAAATTCAGCAACACTAGCTTAGCTTTTATTGCATATGAATGTTTCATCTTCATTAACAACATAAGCACAAATAATAACCCACCGATCAGATAAATGTAATTTGATCATTCTAAACTGTCATAAATGCATATTATTTAACTGAGAATAGGGAGCAAGTTGTGTAAAAATGCTCTTGCTATACTTAGCCCAGTACAGAATAAATGCCATTTCGCCTGCAGAGTGCTTTATAGCTAAAGTGTCTAGGTCTGATAATCAAGTGAAATTGTGTACACCAAATAAACATAATATATAGCAAAATAGTGTTATATGCACAAAACTTAGCATGGGGCCCAGGACTTGCTCAAATAGCAAGAGCTGCAAAACAACCTATGTTTAATAATGCGAAAATATCATAAACAAATGTCACATAAAAACAAAATGAATATGTACATGCTATCCTCTGTGAATACAGCCTTTGAATTCTATTAATATCCCTTATTGGGGTGTTAAAGACTGAAGAAAAACTGGTTGGACATATAAAATGTAATTAAAATTAGATAATGTCAATGGACCGGATTCACAGATCCGTATTAACTACATGTAGCAAGGCAACACCCATAACACTCCCCTAGGCTGCAGGGGTTTTTGTTGACTTCCGCCTCCATAGGGCACCCTTAACTCTACGTGTGTACTTACGAGCGTATGTTACTTACATACATGCGTATTTATCTAACCGCACCCTCAAATGCCCATTTACATGCTTCCCCCCCACCCACTTTCACGTAACTTCTACCGACCGGATAAAAACCACTCCTCTGTACGTATGTCCCTAGGTGCGATTCACAAGTCTGTGCCTAAAGTACTTAAGTCCATAAATATTACGTAATTTGCGTGGAAAAAGTTACTACGCATGTGCAGTTAATCCGCTACTAAAAATATGCACGAAATCCGCCGTAAAAGCGGATCTGTGAACACGGTCCAATGTTCCTGGGACACTGAAAGTATTTTCACACAAATTATTGGATGTTTTTTTGGTAAAATATATAAGCACAACAAAGATAATGACAACTAAAGACAAATGAGGCCCAAGTGCTGATAAGACTGGGATCTGGTCATCATCCTGACAAGGCAGGCGTTATCCAATGGAATGGGGTAGAGGTGAGAGGTGGGATCTGTTTAATTAGGTTAGTGTATAAATTGTCTGAGGAACGGATGTGTGCCCTCTTTGCTTCTTGTGCCTTTCCCTTCCTATTGGTCTAAAATGTCATTTTGCTAACTTCTTACTTTTTGAATTAGGTTACAGAGCGGCGGAAGTAACAAAGGTAAGACCCTGAGGTTGACGCAATGTGGGGAAGGATTTTAGAGCATGGCACTGTCACAGGATATGCACCAGTTTCTAACTTCCAAATTGGATGCTCAGTCCTGACGGCTGGGTGTTAGCCACCCCCCACTGAATGTGATAACAGGAGAGTGACCGAAGTCTGGCACTTTAATATGTATCATTCTTGGTTTGAATTGGCAAGAATCCTGACACCCATTGGTTCTGCGACCACATTTAGCCCAATAAAATCATATTCATCAATTCCAGTTAGAGAATTAATTATTAACTGTTTTTTATAACCTCAATTCTCAATTCTCTATGCTGTTGTTGTGTCTCAAATTATTGTCTGTAGGGTTTGAGAGAGGGCCGGAGTCTCAGCTGTTTGGCAGTTTATGATTTCTGTCTGCTTTAGAAGTGACCCTTGACCTTCGTCCAGAGGTGATGTTGATTAACTATAGATGTAAAGTTTATAGAATCAAACCTTTATTGCTGCCATTTTATAGCTCACTTTATCTAAAAAACTAAAGTGACTACTAAAAAGGATACAATCCACAATCCGCCCTCCCTGAATGTGTCCTTTTTGGCATATATTTAGTTGAATAAACTTTCCAAAGCGGCTTGAGTTATTATTGTAAACAGTCTTTGCATTCCCAAATGCTTCCATGATTGGGCTGTGAATATAAACATAAAAACATTAAATTAATATCATATTACATCCATGGTAAATAAATAAGATTATTGCTAAACTTAGATGTGTAAAATCATGAAATTGTATTTCATTTCCAGAATTATGATATATTAATCTACAGTCAGTTACAGTCATCTTGTGTTTCCATGGATAAAATATTTTAGTGTCTGCAAGATAACATTCTGTAATGACAATAAATCTGCTTTACCAGTAGTTTCATGCATTCCATTTAATGCTTTCTTAGACTTGTCCAAGGTTATTAGTGCATCAGAGATAGGAAAAGTGGAAGCAAAGGGAGTCACCATTTAGAGGGTGTAGGTATGAAGGCCATTCATCCTTGTGTTAGTTCAGTGCATGATAGCCATATCTAAACCTTGAATGTGCACATGAAATATATACGTATTAAACAGGTATGGGTCACCGCTAAGAAGGGTCGTTTTTAGAAAGGGCTGTTCTTTCCCAGACAGTTTGGAATTGGCTGCAAAATCGACGAGGCAAAGCAATCAATCCCCGGCAGACCGAAGACGCTGCGCTAAAAGTGGAGTATAAATTTATCCCCAACACTTACCCTAATCCTTACACTAACCCCCTCTTCTATTACCCTCCCTTCCCTGCTGCCTTACCCTAAGACTCTCTACCCCACAGCATAACCATAGGACTCCCCTTTTTGTATCCTAACCCTAAGATTCCGATCACCACAGCCTAACCCCAAGACTCCCCTCCCTGCAGCCTGACCCTAAGATTCCCATCCCTGCAGGCTAACCCTAACCCTCCTCTTTCATGATGCTAACCCTAACCCTCCTTTCCCCAGAGCCCAACCCTAAAAGTCCCCAGAGAGGTCACTCACCTCTCCGGTGGGGTCTGTGGTTGATGGCTTCCGAAAAATAAATGGGTAAGTATGGCTATGGGCATACTTACCCATTTTGAAAAAAAATCACAAATGGCTGCATTTTTTAAATAGAGACAGATGAAAATGAGCTGTCCTCCTACCTGCTTTCCAAAATGGCTTGCTCCACGCTGGCTGTCTTTTCTTTGGAGGAAGCTTCCAGGGAGTGCTGGCTCATTGCAGATAGGTACTTTAAGATAAGCTTTGTGCTTTCTGTCTTTCCTGCCCCACTTTCACCACTGAAATAAAAAAAACATGCTCTATTTTATAAAAACATGTTACAAGACAAACTTGAGCCCCTTAGAAAGGATGGTCCAAAGAAGTGAAATAGTCTTCTATTTGTTCCCTATATTTGGCACACATCCACTAGATGATATTTTCATGGGACCATATTTATAGGTAATGATGTCTGCAGACTTCCATAAGCTATGTACAGAAGTCTGCAGGAAAATGGTATAGCACCTGCACAGACCAATGCTGCGCTCTGTGCAGATCAGAGCCCCCCTTGTGTAGGAGATACGCATAGCATACAACTTGTACAATAAGCCCTCATGTACGATGCAGTATCCCACACTGAAGGGTTCCGTGATACTTAAGAAATTATCATTTCTAGGAAATTATTATTAAGTTCATATTTAAATATACTTATTATATCCACTCAGGATACTTAAGGTAGGGTCCTTGCAGGTGGACACACAATCCGCGCGTAGGAGATTCCATATGATAGCCTCCGCAGTGGAGAAATAAGGAATATATTATAATGTGCAGTGTCTTATAGCCTGGCGTTACAAGGCAAACTACAAAGAAAAACAATACTTGTATTTATTCTAAACACTGTAGTAATGTTATGGGTAATAAAGGAAATGAGAGTAAATCAAAGTAATTTGAACAAATTATAAATGATAATATCTTAAATTGGGATATTCTACCCAAACACATACTCACTCAATCTCAAAATAACACCAAATTAGTTAGCGTTTACCATTCTGCCAACTAATTCACGAACACACTTTTTTACTTACATATTCGAAATACATATGAACATTATGATATAGTAATCAATAAATAACCACAAATCAAACATTTGTATTTAGTTATTTCGATCAGACACATGGTTGAAGGTTAAAAGTAAGAAAGAAGAAACTGTTTTTTAGTCTATTAATTGCACCATGCTTCACATGTAACTTTCTGTTATACTTTGTTTTATACGATTAACAGTATCACCTGTCTGCTCTTGTAGGCAACAGATGACTTAAGCCCCATACACACTACAGTTTTTTTAATTGATGGACGACATTACAGAACATTTTTATTGCCAATAAGCCTGCATACACACTACAAACGATTTCCGATTGAGCCTTCAGCACTGAATGGCTTGATCATTTATATTAAACTTTTTAAAAGATGCGATCAAACGATTTTGTGTACTTTGCAACGATCAGGCATGACACAGCGTACACACTTGCACAATATCGTTCAAAACACTCCTTTCACAGGTGTTTTGAACGATTATGGGGGTTTACTCTAAATATTTTTCCACATTTCTTCATTAACAGAGTATAATGTAAAAAGTCAATACTGTAGTTCATTTTGAGTTTATTTGCAATAATAGTTGTTTTAGTTTACAGATAAATCCCACTATGAATCTATTAGAAGTGAAATTTATACAAAGCCACAAGGGGGCAATGCCTGCATAAGACTTCAGAGCCCATGGCTTAAAAAAAATGAAGCTCACATCAGATTTGCCATTTAATTTCAGGATTTAGTTTCATAGTAGGATATCACAGTAAGTAATCTCAGCAGAGTTATTTTAGGACAAACAACTCACAGTAAAGCAGCTAATCAGTACTTACTAGCTACCAGCAAACCTACTATAGACACAACAATACCCTTCATTTCTTTTATGTATCAAATACAATTTACGTACAAATATTTTTAATATGTTTAATTTATTTATCATCTTGTTTGCCAAAGCTCAATTTGCATATTTGTTAATATTAAATAAAAAATAATAATTTTACCATAAAAAAGCATTACCTACTGCTCAAACAATGCAAATGTTATTTGAAGCTTACCCAATTATCAATGTCATTAACAAATCATGCTAACATAAAATGGCAGTGTTTTTGTGGGGGTTTTTTTGTTTTGTTTTTTAGCATTTTACAAATTAAAAATTTACATTAATATTTACCTTATGTACCTTTCCCATATATTATGTAATGTTACCCTGTCAACACCCAAATATGGTAACCTGCGAATATTGAGGTCAACAGAGCTGTAACATACCTGATGAGGACACACTGATTGTCATGGCGTTTCCACAGGCAGCGGTAACATTCATTGGCCACAGCAAAGATGTGTGGAGGTATTTCTCCTATATGGTGCCGGCTGTACAGTTCCACAGTGTTTCGGTCATACAAACCGGGAATCAGTTTGTAAGGATTGACAGAAGCCAGAATAGAGCCGATATAGGTCTGAAACAAAGTACAGAATGAAACCATCACAAGGATACTTAACAACATGTTGTCAGAAGTCTGGGTATCATTCAGATCATTGATCACAGGCTTCATTGCTTTGCTAAACTGCTATTTTTGCAAATTCTATAAATGAGCACTGTGTCACACAGTTACACAACTGGGGGCTGATGTAGAGAGTAATAGTAAGGAAATAGACATGGTCATTGAGTTCAGAGGTAAAGTTTCCTTCTCATCTGTAATTTACAGATCACTTATAAAGCTTTATAGTATGTGAGTTCTATGAGCAAAAGTAAAGTATTTTCCCTGCATGCAATATAATTTACATTCATTTGCACACCTCACTTTGAAACATGGTTTTGCTCTGGTCTACACTTGCACCTGTTTTGCCCTTAAAAAGATGTACGAGAAGCTCTGTATCAGTTCCCTGGTGCCTGGGTGTGGGTCCCCGCTTAGAAAGTCTGATTTTCGAAAAATCAGATTTCTCCCAGCCAGTTGCGAACTCATCGAGGCATAGCAATCGATCCACAGAGCTCCGAAAGCTCCGTTCAGCTAAATGGTAAATAAAAATAGTCCCTTCCCTAATTCTAACTCTCCCCTCTCACTACCCTAACCTTCCTCTCCTGGCAGCCTGACGCTAACCCACCCTCCCCTGTAGCCTGATCCTAACCTTCCCTCCACTGTAGCCTAACCCTAACCCGCACAGATAGTTTACTCACCTGTTCCTGGTCCGGCAATAGCAGCGAGGGAGGTGCGGTGGAAGGATATTGCAGATGGCGGAAGGATAACGGTAATTGCGAAAGTGAATAGGTAAAGTATGCTGACCAGCATACTCACCCATTCAATAAAAAAGTAGAAAGTGGTAAGTATTCGAAAATGGGACTTTCGAAAAGAAATTTTCAGAAGTCCCATGTAACCGCTGGTGTCTTGTTCAGTGCTCAAAGTGGACCAGTATACGGCGGTATGGCATACTGCCACTTCTGTGAGACGGCTCTGAGTATGAATACAGCTGCTAATACAATTTTAAGGTTCCATAAGCGGCTGTATTTTTACTCAGTGCCGGCTCACAGGAGTGAAGTGGCATAATCTCTCTCCCTTGTGGTGTCTCATTACATCATTCTGAATCACAGTGACTCAGACGATCTAGTCAGATGCTGCAGGGGAGAGAGAGACAGAGGCAGATTGATCTTCCTGCTTTCATCCTGCATCCTGATTGGTCTGACTCACTGTCTGTCAAAGCAGTGAGTCATTGTAGAATCTACACTGACTCAATGCTTTAAGAGACAGTGAGTCAGACCAATCAGCGTGCAGGATGAAAGCAGGAAGTCGATCATCACTGTAGATGATGTCACACATTGTGAAGAGCTACAGCCTCAGAGAGCAAGAACAGGACGTCATTTCAGTGAGCCATGAAATGTGTGGTGTGTGATTGACTGTGGACACAACTTAGCAGCTTGTATCTGAGCAGGAGGATATAGGGCTGGGGGGAGGGGGGTGGCTGTGTCTGAGCAGGAGGATATAGG
>WWET01000363.1:250694-261120 GCA_011038615.1 Limnodynastes dumerilii
TGAGGCTGTTTGGACAAACAAGGAGGGGAGAATAACGCTGACTGGACATAAATAAAGAGGGGGCAATAAGGCTGGGTGGACACACATATAGAAGGGGCTATAATGGCTGGACACAGTGAGGGGGCAATAAGACTGTTAAGACAAACAGAAAGTGAGGACAACAAGGTTGACTGGACACAAATAAATAGGGGGCAATAAGGCTGGCTGGACACAGAAGGATGGGGCAATAAGTCTTGCTGTGCAAACAAAAGGAGGAGCAATAATGCTGGTTGGACAAACAAACAAACAGAAGGAAGAGGCAATAAGGCTGGCTGGACAAATAGAAGGAAGGGACAATAAGGCTGACCGGACAGAAGTAAAGAGGGGGCAGTAAGGCTGGCTGGACACAGAAGGAGGGGCAATAAGGCTGGGTGGACACATATAGAGGGGGCTATAAGAC
This sequence comes from Limnodynastes dumerilii, assembly GCA_011038615.1. NCBI lineage: Eukaryota > Metazoa > Chordata > Amphibia > Anura > Limnodynastidae > Limnodynastes > Limnodynastes dumerilii. Next base: position 251,134 of record WWET01000363.1, read on the forward strand.
TGGCTGGACAAAGAGGGGACAATAAGACTGGCTGGCCACAAAGATAAAGGAAAAATAAGGCTGGTTGGACACACAAAAGGAGGGGCAATAAGGTTGGTTGGACTTGTCTGCCCCTATAAACAGCCCTGTGGGGGGAGCTATCATAGTTTTTCCCTAGCAGTAACCAGATAATTTAATTAAACATGAAGCGTTCAGTCTAGAAATCACGACCCACACGATATTTACACAATGTGATTACTCATTGTTTACTTTGCCAAACTCAAGACACATCTGGTGCTGAAATCTCCATACCCCCACTTCTAAATTTCCACTTCGAGCACTGGTCTTGGTGTTAGATAATGAACACAAAAACAGTATTGGTAAAATGCATTTTAAAAATGTATAGAAAATGAGAGCATATATGTAGCTCTTTACATTAGCTATGATACCTAGATACTACTGACAATACACCTGCACAACAGGTACAAATGTAGGCTGGAGCAAAACCATGTTGCAATGTGAGGGTTAGTAAAAGTGATGTCATAAAGTTGCCATTTAGAGATTATCACATCATGTTTACACCACTAACAGCCAATAACCTCATAAAGCAAAGCTGAATATTTTCAGTCACCTTTTCACATTGATATTCACACTTTCTTCTTCTGTCTGCAAATTATGTCAATGTTTGTTTTCTCCCTTATAGTATTATCCACAGTGATTTAAAGCAATCACTGTAAATCTCAGTTTTTAGCAAGGTGTAATTTTCTTACGCTGGAAATATGTAGTGTAAACACTGTTGCAGGCTCTGATTTCAGTTCCCCTTTTTTTAGGGCACTTTTGCAAAATCCAATAGTAATTAAAATGATCATGAATGTTTCATGCTGCCAGACGCGTGAACCATTGCACCAGCTTCCCTACGCTTACCACATAAGTAATGACACAGAATGTCACACTAAGCAAAAGATAAAGATTATAAGTGACAGGGACTTGGGAAGCAACACTTTTCTGCCTTTTTGTATGTTTTTTAATGCAGACAGTTCAACTCTGAATATTGTAATTGTCACTCTTAATGCATGTGATAATCAAAATATCCTGTACTTCACAGTTTTGCAGAATCACCTATTATGTTAACTGACAGGCCAAAAGAAAGCTTTGCACCTGCCAAACCCTGCTCCACCATTGCCAAATGGATATTGCTACATTCTGCTCACACCTCAAAGGCTGGAGAACAACACCACAGCAGTGTGCATTTAATTGCATTCAAACCCATTTATAATGTACAATACACAGAAGCCACATTAGGCAAAAAACAAACCACTTCTTAGACATAAGTTCTCTACAGGGTGAAGTTGACATGAAATTGCTAGACAATGACACTTCTTTCAATGCAAGATTACTTTTACAATACAATAAAGTATCATTTTATTTTCCAATTTGGACACAAACTCTATCCACTCAAACGACTATTTGAATTCAATACCACGTCTGCCATTTTAATAAGCTTTGCCCCTTTTAGGACAGCAAACTGAATCACCGCAGCTGGGAGATGCCATTTAGCATTAGTACTGTTAAAATTCAGAGTGTTACTGTCCCTTAGCCTGTTTCCTAGGCTGTTTTCACATTTTTCTGTTATATTAAGTAGCAAATGATGTTTTTTTTATGCTTTAGAATCTTTGTTTTTCTCTAGTTCTACAAGTTTATACTCTTTGTATACTGATGTATTAATAAATAAATACTGTATTGTGACACCTTATTCTAACTTTCTGTTAGCTGATATACTTATCTTTCATTTCTCTAAAAAAAAACAATTCTCACTACATTACCGAAACTCCTCCAACACTTATAGCACAATTCCCTGATGTGGTCTATTACAAACCAAAATCCAAGGCATTTCTATCCCTGTAATTAATTAATCAATCAATCAATCAGTCCATATGCCATTTCTTCCAAGCAAGCCTGTCTAGCTGTCAGTCACTGTATGTTTCAGCTAGATAAGCAAAACCATCTTAACATGGTTAGCTTCTGCAGAGAGAGAGAGTTTGGCATAATAAATGCTCTTATTAAGGATTCACTTTATAGTTTGTAACACATTTAAAATGCCTGTACATATTAATAGCTTTTAAGCTTATTTTATGATTTTAACAAACAAAATTAGCTTATTATTACTAAGACTCAGAACTCAAACATTGATCCTGCAACATCTGTTTATCTGTTTATCTATCTATCTATCTATCTATCTATCTATCTATCTATCTATCTATCTATCTATATCTATCTATCTATCTATCTATCTATCTATCTATCTATCTATCTTCTTGCAAAATGGGAGACTCATGAAATTCAGGCATTGCTCCTGGAATTCAGGGAGAACCAGCATGCTTTGCATAAATTTATGTCCTTGAGCCCTGCCCACATACAGCAATCAACTATGATCTATCTATCTTGATACACAGAAAAAACCCACACAACAAACATATTTCCTGACTAGAATTCACATCAGACTGAAAATTCCACATAAATACTAAAGAAGAAAATCATTCCAATCTCCAGGACAAGTGGAGAGCAAGTTTACATTACTTTGTGTTTCTCAACTTTCTGCTGATGACTGAATCACTCCCATTTTTGCTTGCGTTTCTCTTAGTTCCCTCATCTGTTTGTTAGCTGTTATTTCCTTTCATGTGAAATCTCAGGAACAAATGTCTTTCTATTTATGAAACCGTTTCTATCCCGTCCAAGCCACAAACGAAATTTTTCAAACCTTACCATTTCAAAAATTGGATGCTGAAAATGACCACTGTGCTTAACTGCAGTCTCTTTAATCCATGCGTGCAAGTCATTTCATTGAAGACAGCAGCAGAAGGATTTTTTTGACGTCACTTACTGTAAAAAGGAGCACTTTACTGGTGTCACCATTTCAAAATGATTTACCGATTTCTAAACCAAGCTGTGGTGTTTCATTTGTCAAACATTTCCTTTTATACATAAATTAAACTGAATGTATACAAGTATTTTATGTCTGCAACCATTTGTAAACAATCCATATGACATTCAATTATTGTTTGATCCAGACTGAATTAAAGAATATAAGAATAAGAATAAATTATTTAGTTAAGAATAGGATCCTATAAATATTTATACATCTATCCGTCCTGTCATGACCGACAAGTGTTCCACCTGGTTGGGGAATGTAACATAAAAGGGAAGGTTTACACATAGGTTATGAAAGGTGAGAGGGCACAAGAAGTACATAACTAAAGTAGAAATAAACTGTCAGCATTTTTTGTTTGCAGCTTCTAGTTTAGCGGGGAAAAAAAAGTTAAAATGTGGGTATTATTATCTATTATTAACTAGTGTCACTTGGCTATTAATATAACACTATGAAAACACCCTTCCTATAAATGTGAATATTTCAATTCTATAATCCAACATTGGAATTTACAACAATCAGTATAGTGGCATCTCTGTGCTATGGTTACATTGCTAGGCAATCATATACAGGCTTGTTTACCAAAAGATGCAAATATTGCTGTATCAAATTGGATATGTCTTGAGATATAACAAAATAAGTATATACCTGTATATTAGTAATAGTTGTAGTAGTACTTATGGATTGGTAGTTCAGAAAATGAATATGTATTTTTAAAGCAAAAAAAACTAAACAAAACCCTAAAAATGAAAATATCTATTAAAATGCCAGGCATGTGCAGCAATGCACACATCATAAAACACTACATGAAATGTAAAAATAGTATAGTATAGTGTAATGCATGGAGTTTAACACTCATGGAAGTACAGCAGAATTTTCTCCCCATATGCCTCCGTAAAATATTATAACATACTTGCATCTCCATGAAAATCTTACACCATGTGTGTACCATTAGTGCTAAAATAGTATATATATATCCATAATGAAGATATATCATCTGCTAGTTATATATGATAATTGCTTGGTTGGAGGGCATTGCTGTTACTCACAGGGTGTGACAGATTGGTAACGGCAAAAAAAAAGAGTAGATCTGCAAAAACATTTATAACTGCAGGGGGTTTTCTTTTTCACTGTCTACATCAGCAGTTCTCAACCTCTTTGTGGTGTAGTTTCTCAAACCTATGTTCCCTTCCTCTTGTATATTTACCAATATACCCACTTCCCATATATATTTATTACATAGCTTTGTAATTATTTTACTAGCTGCTGTTTATGCTATTCAGTGGCCATTATATTTTATTATAAATACCCCTGCTGTCTGGTATTGCCCATGGTTACAAAACAAATGATGTTGGATTCTGTAACACCTTACAACCTGGTCCACTTGCCCTGCAAACCACCAGACGGGTTCATGTTACACTGGTTGAGAACCCCTGGTTTGCATCTATGGCAAAATATTTTAATTAGCCATTACAAATAATATAAACAAAAAGGAAGGCCACATAAAAGAATATAAATCTATTGCTGCTGCTTTAAATATTTTATAATAATCAGCCCTGTCTCATCAATGATCTTCCACAATATTAAACACCTCACTAATGCCAACAACAACACCTGTCATGACACGTTCATTCACCTTCAAACACTCAACAGAAACTACAAATAAAAACTATAACCGGCAAACCAGACAGCAGGATTAAACAGCTGGTTGTAGTCACTGTTCTTTGTACAGTCATACACAAAACATATGTCTCTGAGAATGAACAGGCAATTGAGAAAACATTACTTAGAGAATGTATCTGCTGATCCATCATAAACAGAGACAAGATAATTCATAGGCTTCTTTTAGCTCTTAAACTTAGTTTAAGGCCTGTGGTAAATGTAATGAGTGCTTTTCCCTGTCTCTCACTAATTTGCACTGGGTTTCATCCAACTTTCTCCCTAAATTAGAAATGTTTCTAAGGTCACATTCCCCACATTGTGGTATTGTTTAGGGTAACTTTCTGAAGCACAGCAGAACACCATGTTACTGTACTTTGCAAAATAAAATAAGTGACAGAAAGCTGTTAATATGACATTAAACAGATGAAATTACTGTTCTTGTTTGTTTAAGTCCATATATGTTGTATACATGTTGTTATTTAAAAATATGTTGAGACCAGTGGTTAATGTGAGTCGGTATTTGGTGGTATGCCACACCACTACTTCTCCTACTGCTTTAATGGTAAAGTTAAAAAATTTCCATCCAATAAAAATCCTTTCTATGTTTCCATATAAAACCTCCACCCTTCCTTATGTCAAGACATTTTGGGGCTGATCCAGTGATTTAGGAGTAACTAAAAATGTAAACCCAGGCAAACCATGTTGCTATGTGAAAGGTGCAAATGTATTTAAATGCCTTGCATGCAGTGCACACAAATGTTATACTTACTCTAATATGAGTTGAGATAGAAAACATCTCTTCTCATTCTGTCTGCTGTCTGATGCTGGTTTTGCCAAGTTGCAGATTTTCTCTTAAACTGTCCACACATCAAAGTGATTATTAGTCTGATCATCAAAATATTGGGTGTTTGGACAAATAGTTGCTGTAGTGTACAGCCAGGTTTTTTTTCATATTGGCAATAAAACTCCCCCAAAAAACGCTTTGGTGCAATCATTTTGTCTTATGTTATATTTCCCATTTGGTTCTTATCGTCCAGAGTAGATTTACCATTGCATAGTATTTCAAGCATACGTCCTACCCCTGGGGTAAGAGAGCACCTCTGGCAGGTTAACATGGCACCTGTTCATTGCTCCCCTTCGTAGCCGAGCAGTAATGGTAGAACACTCCTCTCAACCTTAGCCCAAATCGGAACAAAATTAGGACAGTTGAAAGGTATGTTAAAATGGTAACAACAATTAAATCTGCTTTAATATATACTGTTTCTAAATTGTAAAATTGTAAATAAGTACCGGAAATACTACATTTCAAGTATGTGAACCCAACAGAACTGCTGAAAAGATGAACACAAAAGTGTTAAATATGCAAATAAACAAAATCCTTGTTATAGAAAAATCTGTGCTATTTAAAGCATCAGGCAAATTGATAGGGGGTCTCAAGGATGACATCTAAACTTCAAAGGGTCCGCACAAACAAATCTTTTAATAAAGCACTAATGAGATGGGGGCTGCAAGTGATGGCAACGCAACGCAACGCAACCTGCAAACTGCCCAAGTTCTGTCCAAGAGGACAAGAAATAGCACTGCTCTTACTTTTCTGTGTGGGTTGTGGGATCTAAGCAATCAATGCCCTAATATCCACTATGCCAAAGGATGGCAGACACAAAGGATCATTATCGATTAGTCAGTGTGTTGTTTAATGTAGTTGTGCTCTGGCTTGATAAACTGAATACTCAGCTCCTCACAGAACAAGGAGTTAGCTTGGAATAAAACTTGGCAAATTGTATAAATATGCTGATGTTGATGCCATAAGACTGCATGCTGTGCAGAGCTCACAGCCAAAAGCAACATGAGCCCATAAAAATCCATCTGCATAGTCAAAAAATAGGATAGTAAACATTGGATTAAGGTTTCTTCATTTTCCTTTTCTTTTTCTTCAAATAATGCTGAATATAAAGCAACAACAAAAAACAAAATGAATAATAACCACGTTTTTCCTGTGATACACATCTCTTCCTGACTATAACTAATGATCATGTTCCCCTACCTGCCACTACTATGCCTTTAAAGTATGCAAGTATATGATGTACTGGAGAGGTTTCCTATGTGGGACTGCAGCTGCTATAGACATTTTCTGTGGTTTCTCCCACAAATCAGCATCAAAGCTGTGCTGATGCCAGTGGGCATCCTAACACTCTAAATGTAATTCAATAAGGTCAAGAATGAAAGAAAAATGGAACAAATTAGCCTTAGAATACTGCCCACATCAGCATCCTTCCAAAAACGGAATCAGCCCTTGTAGGAATATCTCTGCCACACGTAAACAAATGATGTTTTGATCTTTACTGTCACTGTTTCAAACTCAGAAACTATTTGAGATATATTTCTCCTCTATGTCTTAGTTCAGGACCACCACAAAACCAGTTGGTTCACCACTTGTTTGTACTTGTTATCATGAGCATCTACTAAATAGTATGTAAAGGTCACATACATTTCCTATTTCACAGTTTTATGCCTTACATACCCCCAGAAAACAGATGCAGATAAATGTGTGAGATCCTTAGTCATACATAAAAAAGGCCTTAGGTTTGAATATCAGTGTGCGGTGCTAAAAAAAATTGTCGGGAGAAATACAGATAATTTATTACCCTTTTTAAAAAAAAGACAAATCTGACAGCTTCAGGCTTATTATTTTTACCTGTCCGACCTCTGGTGTAAGTACTAATAATGATTAGTTTAGTGATGATTGCATATAACTGAGTATTAGCCCCAGTTGCACAACTCAGTAAGTCTATAAAAATAAGGCAGGAGCTGGGGTTTTCATGCACTGATGCACAAATGTCTCTACAGTTTACAGAGACTGGTGTTCAAAAATGGCACTATGAGCGATTATGCCTTTTTAACGAGAAAAGTCATTGAAGACTAGTTTAAAATGTTAGAGAGGAAATTGAGAATAAAACAAACCCCCAAAAACATGCATTATAATAGATGTATGTAATAGTGCCTCTATGAACACTCAACATGTGTTAAGTGAAAGTGGATGGGCTACAGCATCAGAGACCACACCCTGGTCTGATTCCATTTTTCTATTTTTTTTAAACTGGATTCTGAGGCCCCACCCCATTCATCAAAACTATTTTTCATAGTGTCACTGGGGATGGGACTGGAAGATGCAAATAATGCCATCAAGTCCCGCCCAAACCCTAGTATTACTAGGCCCATTAATCAGCCTGTTGATATTATTGCTGACCATGTCTTTATCTACCATCTTTTACAGGCTTCTACCAAGTTACCATCTTTTACAGGCTTCTTCCAGCTATATGATATACTATATCACACAAGTTCAGTATATTCCAATGGCAATATTACACATTGAGCTTTCAGCATGAATATGCAGTTGAAAAATCTGCAGTAACCGTGTCATGCCATGAGATCAACATGAAGTAAAATCTGTAATGCTGGGCACACACTGACAGTTCAACTCACAATATGACATCTTGTCAAATAGAAGTAACAATTTAAAGCCTTAACCTGCATAATGATGCCCCTGTACACACTGCTCCCTAGTTTCATGTGGATTGTTTTTACAAACTGTTCAAACAAGCCTGTGCTGCAATGATATGCTTGCCCACAAGGTGGCCCTATGCAGACATGGGAATGGGAATCGTTGCAGTGAAGGTTGTGAATTAGTATACACTAAAGTTTTTCCCAGAAATTGGGTCATTGGTGATCAAAATCTCCTGAAAATGAAATCACACAATGCAATGCAGTTTCTAACCATTCTGAAGCATCATGGGACAGTACACTTGTGTAAGATGTCAGAGCTATTTCACAATTAACATGTGATCTGCACGATAATTGTCAGATATGCCTCCAGTGTGTACTCAAGCTTAATGTTTCCAACACCTTTCTGATCCATTCAAAAATGAATTCCTTAAGGGACTGGTCCAGGTCTGCACACATCTGCACATGCTCAGAAAATATATTGGGCCTGACTGTTCTGGGTATACACAACCTCCCATCTATGCCTCCTATTAGTTGCATATTTATTAATGAAATGCAGGATCAGTGCGATTTTGCATTTAGGTCTGTATTAGCCCCTAAATGAACTAAAAGTCAGTAAATTTACATTGATCTCTCCATTTAACAATTCATATATTGTAATTACTGCACATGTAAGCATATGTGAAATGGTAATTACACCAACTGTGACAGGCCTAGCATGAGGTCCACAAGGTGTCAGAACTTCCATAAGAACTTTTATTATCCATGCAATGCAATTTGTATTCTTTTTTGAAGAGATAGATTAGCACATGCTGAGAGAACACTGCATATCTAGAAGCCTTGTACTCTGTTTACGCAGCGGTTTTGTGACCCATGGCTGCAGGTTGCTCCTGCTGTCTTCAGATTGTGTCTTTGTGCTTGCTGCATCTGAAGCAAGTCCAGTTTTTTTGTTTATATGTTTAAGGAAAACTTGGGTCATTATTGTAAACTTTGGTGGTTAGATGGAATAACAAGCTTACTGTGGGTAACATTTACAGATGTTCCAGAATGAGTGAGGCAACCTATTTTTAGAGCACACGAAAATATGCTGATCAATGCCCCTATTCATGTGGAAAGACAGTTGTACCTGAGAACTATTTTAAGACAAGTTCCATAAACTATTCTGGGGTAACAGCCAATCAGTACTGTGGTTTTGGCTGTTATAACACATTCTTAATGCTAGGACTGTAAGTCTTATTCGGGGAACATAATATTTTTTTTTACTTTAAGTTAGCAATGTAACATGTCAGCACTGACAGGCTTAAAAATAATTATAAGGTAAATTGTCCAGTATATTTCTCTCTCTCTTTTGGTTTTATAAATCCTTAGAGCTTTGTCATTGGCAAACAATAGGCACCTAACAACATTTAAAGTACAAGTACAGTTGGCTGACACTCTGCCATGTTAAATTAGGCCTCAGTGTTTGTGTGGCCAGCAAATTGGTGTAATTGGTGGAAAGGCAATAAGGGAAGTGAATATTTGGAAACTAGAAGAACCTGCCAGTGATGGCTGAGAGACTTCCCTGCTGGGAATAATGTTTTCTCTTCAGAGGGTACCAATAAGCCTTATTAATGCATAATATGTTTCCCAGCATGGAGGATGGGGATCAGTGAATGAGTGATTTAGAGATCAGCTGAGAGGTGGATACAATTTTTTTTAGGTGCCAGATGCAAAAGAAGAACAAAAGTGGATTACTTTCACAGAAACTATTCTGTTTGCTCCTCTGTACAGAAACTATTCTGTAGTACGTTCAGAGGAGCAAATCTCCCTATTTCTCTAAAGCATGTATCCTTCCTGGAAGCTCAGAAAACTCAATTAAAACTATATACAAATAGAACAATAGTCAGTATATCATGACACTTTATGTATCCATGAACATA
>WWET01000363.1:278643-299477 GCA_011038615.1 Limnodynastes dumerilii
CTTCCAATATACTGGGAGAAATGCAAATATTTCATGAGTCTCCCAGATATTCCAGAATAGTCAGTAACCATGATTAATAAAAATAATAATAATTGACCCTTCCACTTACCTTATTTTGCATGCCTATCCCCGCAATGACATTGGACCTGATCCAGATCTCTGAACAACTTACATGCGCACGGAGATCTAAAAGTGTACGCCCCTGTCACTGCTTATGGAGCTCTGGACACTTAAATTCCCAGAACTCCTACCTTTAATTAACCACACAGATCTGAGTCTGCATGAACACAGATCCATACGGTACTGCCTCCTTCCACCCCCGCTATTAATTAACATGCCGAATTCCTCCTGTATGGCGGAATTTCGGCACGTGAAAATTAAGTGCCGGCCTGTACGGAAGATATTCCAAAACACAAGATCTGGCGAGCACATGCACTGATGTTACATGTTAAGGGAACTTACGCAAATGACCCTTCCGCACCTAAATGTGAATCAGACCCATTGTTACAATGACCCTGCCATCTGACTTTTGGGCGTAACAGACGAAGCAGTGAACAGTGTAGACAGTTTGACATAATCTATGCCCTGGTTTTTCTTTGTCATTTGCTGTGCAGGCCCAAAACACTATCTAATCCCAAAGAAAAGTTGCCATTTGCTCTTTGTGTAATGACCTTGTGGGCTGATTGCTTTCAAAGCTAGATAATGGTTAAACCCAAACAATCTGCAAGATTTATAGTTAAGCTCTTTAAATGTTAGTTAAAATGGAACAGAAAGCATCCTTAGCTTAACCTGAAAAATATGAACAGCATGAATCTGTTTAAATAAATGCAAATAATCGCTCTATTATGCAATATTAAAGCATGGATGTTCGTAACTTTTAACAAACTTGCTGCAAATCCTTGGTTTTTATATAAATGAGGATATCACGGATGGCAGTCTAGAGAAGGGGTTCTGAACCAGTGCTATGGTCACTGCTGATGGTACACAAACCACTTCTGGTATAAAGCAAATGGGCAAAGTTATAAGACATTGTGCAGAATTATATGTATAACATGGGTAATAAAATATGTTGGAGACTGAGTTACATATGTAAAAAATGGAACTAAATGTGTAATAAATACATATGGAGAGTGGACTAAAGAGATGATGTGCTTTTAACAGAACAATAATGAGGGCAAAGGGAGGGATGGATGTAAAGAAAGGCATTAAATAGAAGACAATGAAGATAGGATGGGTTGGTTAAGTACACAATATTAATGAAAACTGTAAGGCTTATTGTAGTTATAGAGTCCATGGACCGTATTCACAGATCCGTTTTCATGTGGAGTTGCGTGCGTATTTTTAGATACGGTTTAACTGCGCATGCGTAGTAACTGAAAGAGGGTGGGGGGAGGCATTTAAATAAGTATATGAGGGCACGGTTACATAAAATCACATGTACGGCATACATATACGCATGTAAGTACACACGTAAAGTTAGAGGTGCTCTATGGAGGCGTAAGTCTACGATTGCATGGCCGTGAGAGGGGAGTGTCATGGGTGTTGTCTTGCTACGTGCGTGCGTATAATTGCGTACTTTTAAAAAACAGATCTGTGAATACGGCCTCATATTTTTATCATTATAGTTATACTGTTTATAAAACATGAGAGTGGGGGTTGGTAGTTGTTATGTTCGTTGTATTGAAAAAGTACCATTTTATAAAGTGGATCTAACAAGAGCTGACAGGTGACATGCCAATCAGATGTTAAATCTATTGTATAATGCTGACAAGTATGACAGTTTCTCCCAGCAGTCTACTCTTATCCAGTGATCTCTGCCATGACTGTGAATGTTAATATTGTGCCTGTGAATTATACACATTGAGCCTCATCTGGACTTAACAGTGAATTCCGTGCGCAAGTGTACCTAAGCTACGTACATTAGAGGATAATGCACTCCCCCTGGCACTGCTCTCTCACGTACGTAACTTAGCTGACTTGTGTGTCCAAAACTCTAACTTAACTTCTCTGAACCGGACTCATGCTTACCCCAGCATTCAGTATGGTAGACGTACGGAGGCTATCGTATGGAATTTGTGATCCACTAGTCTGCATGTAGGAGAATAGAGCACTTCCCCACTCTCCTACATGTGGATTGTGTATCCGCCAGCAGGGACCCTACCTTAATACTGCATCCATCGTACATGAGGGCATAGCAAATCCCTTACTGTACGATTAGCTTGCCTCTGCCCACCCACCATGCATTTCAGGGGGGCTCTGATCAGCATGAAGCGCAGTATCAGTCAGCTGCACTCCACTGCGGATATAATGGTACTGCGTATGGATGTCTGCTGGAGTTAGCAATTGTGAATATGGTCCTCTGTGCATATCTAACCCAGCCCATACTGTGCAATGTAATTGCCTCCCACTGTCCACAATGACTATAGTCGTGTAACTACTAGGGACATCACTGCTACTAGGGTTGCCTTAGGTCCAGCTTCTCCTGAATAGCACAAGTGTGACTTCAGCTGCACCAAAGAATATGAATATGAATGTTATTTCATTTCCGCTGTGCAAAAGAAGTGAAGACTGGTACGCAAAGAAGAATGCAGTTAGCAGCTGTAAAAGTAATTGAGGGGAAACTAGTATCCCTATCTAGAAACCTTGGATGCTACTTTAAAATTGTGTTAATGATTTGCCTCTGCAAAAAAGGCATAACTTACACAATTTACTATACTTAAATAGTCAGTGATCAAGATATGTATGCATTGTAATGCTTGCATAATCATTACCATGTGTACAAGGAAGGTCATCAGCTACAGTATCACAGCCTGAAGAAAGCCTTGGCATTAAAGTGCCAAGGTCTGTACAGAAGCATAACATAATTAGGAAGTCTGTCTCGTTCCAGTTCTACATTAACACTTTAGAAATGTGTATATAAGGCTGGTCAAACCAGTTTTCTGGTGATAATTAGTAAAACATGTAACTATTTAAAGTATAGTTTGATGCCAGGTATGAGGACAGCAGTTTTGGGGTTATTTTTTAATCTAATTAATTTTGGATTATAATAAAAACCATAAAAGTAACTGACATAACTGAAATTTTCTGTATTGTAAACTCGAACATTTATGTTATTCGTTAGTGTTCCAGTTACTGTATACTGCTGGAGGCCTGTTAAGGAACAGTGAATTTAAAAGAATAGGGAGTTTCCAAACTCTTTCAACATGTCTTTTATGTATCTTTTTCTGTATATAACAAGTAGGCAGAAAGATGTATAAGCCATGGTCAGCAAAGCATTTACAATCTTTCTTATAAAAGTTAATATGTTCTGGAAATCTACCTACAGTATTTGCATCAAAATTATTGATACAAAACATGTCCTTCATACACTTACCTTATAGAAATAACATGTTATTATCCCATCACATATATAAAGCTTCGTGTAGCATAATTGTATTATAGTGTATAACCTAATTTGTGTCTAATTTTAAGGAGAGATTCATAGGTGTAACCAAATGTGCATTTATTTTTCTGATTAGAGGCATAAATTAGTGATACAAAAGAGGGAGCAGTGTGAACATATCTTTTATGCAAGTCTTATACTGCAAATTAATTTAATAAAGGTACTTGTGAAAACTCTGCTTTTAGTTGTTACATCACCTTAAACATCTTAAATAATAAGATTTGATATACTACAATGAAACTATTTATCATGACTCCAACAAACAAGTCAGGATTTAAATAAGAATGTCTATACTCTAGGTTTGGTCAATGAAGCAACAAGCAATAATGGGTTTGTATCAACATTTTACTAATTATCTTTTACTATTTAGCAGGTGCCTGAACTATACCAAAATTATCCATTATCTTTAGTATGTTGACTGCTACCTAGTGATGTGGGTCCCCTCTAAGAATGGCCCTATTTCGATAGGGCCGTTCTCTCCCAGCCAGTTTCGAACTGGCTGGGATATTGATTGCTTATGCCTCGATGAGCGTGGTGCTCCGAAAGGTAGGGCTAAAAACTACACCAACCCTTCCCCTAATTCTAACCCTAACTCTCCCCTTCCATTACCTTAACCCTCCCTTTCCTGCAGCCTGACCCTAACCCTCCCTTCCCCGCAGCCTGACCCTAACCCTCCCTTCTCCCTAGCCTGACCCTAACCATCCCTTCTCTATAGCCTAACCTTAAGACCCCCATTCCTGCAGCCTAACAACCCCCCCAATACTAAAATGCCCCGGAGAGGTTACTCACTTCTCCGGAGCTGTTAGCGGCGGGTCCCGTGGGTCTCTGCGAAAATGAATGGGTGAGTATGCCGAATATGTGACCACAGGTTCAGGAGAACACACTTTTACCTAGACCAGTGATTCCAAAACTGTGCGCCGTGGCTCCCAGGGGTGCCGCAACGCTCTCACTGGAGTGCCTCGGAATGCTTCTATTTCCTATTGTATTCTATTGTATTTTTGTGTTAGGGGTGCCTTGAAAAAAAATATGGAGACCCTAAGGGTGCCTCGAACTGAGAAAGTTTGGGAACCACTGACCTAGACTAAACTTCATATAATCTAAAAACAACAAAGACAGTGACAGGAGCAACAATTCAACATGAGTTTTGCTTCTTCATCCAGGAGAATTGCAGAACGTGTTACTTATTCTGCCTTATAAAAGAAGTTTTTTTTTCCTTTTGTTGCCTTTATTAAGCAATAATACAGATTATCTTGCCTAACACTAGGGGGAGGTTGGGATCTGGAGTTATGAAATAATAAGCATTGCACCATAATTACCACAGTAGTCTAAACAGTCAGCTACACATTAAAATAATCTTAACAAACATTCTTGATCTTACACACAATGAAATTTCATCACAAGTGTGATATCCTTCTTATTATTTTTTTCTAAGAAATATGATGGTTTCATTATACAACAAGCATGATACAGATGGTAACAAGCATGATATTAATGGTTTCTATCTATCTAAAGTATGGATGTTCCCCAACATTACAGTTTTTCAATATTTTTCACCCAATGCTTATTTAAGATCTGTACAGTGTTAAATAAAGGTTCCCAAACACAGACCTCTGGTACTATCAACAGCGCATGTTTAACAGGTCTCTTTATAGACAGAAGTGATATGAGTCCTACCTATGGATCTTTACTTAAATGTCAGTCAGTTATGCTCCAGCAAGGAGACCTGGAAAACATGCACTGTTAGTGGTTCCTGAAGACTGTGGTTAAGAAACCCTGGTGTAAAGGAAAACATATTAACTCTTCATAGTGTTGACACATGGGGCTGGATCCACAACAACATACGTCTCGCAACATACATCCGCCAGGTGCCGATCTTTAAGACCGCATATGCGCAATCTACGGAAAGCAACGATACGTAGAGTACGTAAATTAGTTGCTACGCATGCGTGGTAGCTATTATCGGCACCTGGCGGATGTATGTTGCGAGACGTATGTCGTTGTAGATCCGGCCCATGCTGTCATTCTTCCACCTAATAAAGGTATCTACTAACAGGGATTGGATTTTCAGTCACTCTCTGACCCTGTAGGGTCTGTGGGTGATGTAATTAAACATAGGGTTTTTCATTATTCAGTTCTGAGTAAAGGTACAACGTATGAAAAAGTGGTTTTAAAAATATGATTGTTTTTCTTTGTATAATAGCATGTGTTTTCAATCTCATTTTACTCGAATATACACATTTAAGCAAGGCCACAAAATCACTACGTATTGTTTCCAAAAGGCAATGAAACTATATGCCATCAAATCCACATCCAGTTAACACAGTCTTTAATTTGTTCAGACATCCTAAGCAGTTATGTCTACACTGTCATTGTGAGCTACAAAAGGCCACTGTGAACTATACAACCCCACTTAAAGAGAAAGCAAACGTAAAACAGTAGTAATTTTAATACACTGTACAAAGGCATTTTTAAGGAACATTCTAAATGAATGTCTTAGGTATTTCACTGATTTGTTTGTATGGCAAAAGCAAAAAAACAACTCTATACTGTGTAAGTAGACTTTGTTCGGTTCAATGACATAAATGACATAAAGGATAATTGTTCCCATACTAGGGCAGAACACAAGCCACAAGGAAAGAGGTTCATGGATGCCAAAGTTGTGATATGTCCTAGTAGTTTTGAGGTTCCATTTACAGGACAATCAGCTCCTATCCTAATGGTCTGAAATAAGCATGTAGCAAATAGTTATCCAACCATAATCCAAAGCATCAAATATATGTCTTTATATACTAATGATACATTATGGTATTGAAATGAATTAATGATTACTAAAGCAATTATGCTGTGTACGTGTTTTATTATATTTTATTTTTTATGATTGAGATTGTGATTTATGTTTTATATAAATATCTGTTTCATAGAGCTTGCACTAAAACTCACTTAGAATGTATCTCTACAGACTGAAGAGAACAGAATACTGACTACTGACAGACTTTGCAGAACATCTAATAGCAGGCTCCCAGCTAATTACTGAGGTCTTACATTTCTGTAGTCGGAAAATGGCATCAATTTGGATTTTATTTATAGAAGATTCTAAATGCTGGTTGGTTAGAAGGAATTCAACCCATTTTGTTTTCTTTCTAAACAAACCCTGCCAAAAATGTTTGATAATATTGTCTTGAATGCAAGTAGAAACTAATGTTAATTATTTTTACAGAGGTTCCAAACTTGACAAGGATTATGAGAAAATTATTGGTGTCCACAACCCCCCCTTGCTAGAAAAATAAAATAAAAATAATAAATAATAAAATAAAATAGCTGGTTTCTCATAATTATACAAATCAATTGTAAACACATTATTGTTCAATTAAAAGTGTACTATTTGCTGTAATTTTCCTAGATAAAATGTAATAACTGCTATCATTTTTTTCTAGAATGAAAGACAGAAATGAGTACTACAATCCAGAATTAGACTGAAACCAGCTTTTCTGTAACTCTAGCACATAATGTATGTCTCTGTAGTAATCTGTTAATTGCTTAGCCTTGCACCTCTCAGTTATATACATCAAGTATTAGTAATAATTACAATTTACAAATTTATGTTTTTAAACTTTAAGGATAATGGCCCAGATCTGCACCCACGTCTGACAGGGGATTTACGCAAGTCCTTTGCATAAGTCCCCTGTGTCAGAACATCTGCGCATGCGCACGCCAGATGTTTCAACAGCGTAAGTACTGACATATGTTACTAGCTTACGTACATCAGTATTTATGCAGAAGGGGCTATCCCTTCAATTGCGATGGGCATATCCCCACCTGTATAGCCATTTAAATGAGGGGTTGGGGGCACCCTGTTACGACTAGGTCTGCCACCAAGAAGTTAAGGTAAGTGTCCAGATTTATTACCAACAGTGGGGAGTGCAGGGGGCATGCACTTCCCGCTATGGGAGCATAACTACAGACCCCCGCACGCACATAAAGCGTGCTGGGTCAGGATCTGGACCAATGGACCTGATTCACACTTAATCAGTGGTCGGAGTGGACATTTAGAAGTGGCGGTATGGAGAGGTAGAGCTTATTTGTCCCATTTTCGGGCTCCAAATTGTTGGGTGGTATGCTAATATACCGCACATGTATTATGCACACTAGAAACCCCCTTTCAAAATCCTGCATTTGCCACTGTAAATATATGCATGCCATGTGTGTATCTTTTTTAGGGCCAATTGTGCATGCGCCATCCAGATGTTATGCATGGAAACCCGTTATACAAGGAATTCAACTCTGTGCCTAAAAAGGGTCATGCCCATACTCCATTAGTAGAGGTTAAGAAAAGTGGGTGAGGGGAGGCCTTTAAATAGAGCAGTGTGGGCTCTGTTTGCAAAGTTAGCCTGTACCTTAGAGAAATCCACACAAAGATGCGCACAGTTACTGGACATGGAAGTCAGTAAAGATGCATAAGAATGAATATAGTGTAATAGGAGTTGCCTTGCCACTTGGCTGCGTATTACTTATTTCCTTCTTATCTGTGAGTCAGGCCAAATAAGTATTCAGACAAACTATTCCATGTTAAGAGTTATACCATGGGTAAAGTATCAAAAGTCAATGCACCAGGAGGCCTGAAGGCACTCTAACAATGCCAGTCGATTTCTTTCTCTAATTTAATTCATGAATAGGAAATGAAAAATGGAGATTAAGGAGGGTAAAGCATATATATGGTTGCCAAAGGGCAATAGGTTGTGCTGAAAAGCGGGATAGTGGAGGGACTATGAGATGACAGAGGATAGGCTGGGTGGAAATGAATACATGACAGTGGTGCAGTACTTTGTCACTCTGTATATTAAAGCCAAAAATGTATGCAATGCAAAATATGGATGCTTAAATTGTAAAGCGCTACGTAATCTGCTGGCACTATATAAAAACCTTCTAATAAATAAATAATGCTTTACCTAAAAACACGTTTATTTCTCTTAATCTGCTCCATAAAATATGTCCCATTTTTTTTTTGTTGTTGCTTCCATAGATTGACTGGAGAATTGGTTACGTTAATGTTACTTTTTTTTTAGCAATGTTGTTATTTGTTGCATATTTTATTCCCACATGCGTCCCGGTCTTCTGTGTATGAGAACCACCACACTCTTTTGCTTGTAGTTAATAAACATTCTCATGACTATGACTTGAGCTGGTAACCTTTTATCAGTAACAAATCATTTAGCAGACTATCAAAGGAGGACTTTCCACACAGCCTCCCAACTATCCACACAGACAGCTGAAATGAATTATGTCTGTAGAACAGTGGAATGAGAACATTGTACTACATCTGCTTGTATCCAAATCCAATGTAGATGTGTGCTTATTACTAAAAATAAGACACAGATGGTTTCTGTTTTGTGTGTAAAATCCTACAGTATGCATGATCTTATGAGGACATTTGTGCTGCATTCATTTTCATTCTCTTGCTGCAACTTGTGTGATAGAAATCATAAGAGGTTTTTATTTTATTTTATTTAGTTATATATTATTTATTTTATGTCAGGTTTTTATATAGTATCATCATATTGGAGATGGAGATGTAGCACTTTACAGAGAATGGGGTAGATCCAGAACTACGTCTGTCTTCCATAGATGGACGTAATTCACTGAACAATAGCTACTGCTATTGTTTTAGACCGCATATACGCAATCTACGTATCGAAACGATACGCAGATTACGTACAATAGCTAGTACGCATGCGCAGTAGCTATTGTTCAGTGAATTACATCCGTCTATGGAAGACGGACGTAGTTCTGGATCCGGCCCAATATTCACATCAGTCCTTGTCTTATTGGATATATTCTAAGTTCCCTAACACATACATACATACATACATACATACATACATATATACACACAGACTATGGTTAATTTAGTCAGCAGCCAATTAACCTAACAGGATGTTCTTGGAGTGTGGGAGGAAACCCACACAGACTCATTCCATACAAAATCATTATTTTTGGAAATTAATACCGCGTTCAGATTGCCACTGCCTAAAAAGCCAGCTTTTTAGGCAGTGGGCAAAATTTTGAAAATTTTAGCCTGGTGCGTTCAGACTGCACTGAGAACACCGGCTTTTTTTTTTTTTTCTTTCTTTTTTTTTTACAAGCCGGCAGCTATTTAAATAGCCGGCTTTTCAGCGCAGTGTGAACGGGTGAAGCCGGCTTTTAAAAAAGCCGGCAAAAACCCTTCTTTTTAGCCGGGTCTAAGACCCGGCTAAAGAGACCCGGCTTCACCGTTCACATTGCCAGAAAAAGCCGGGGTTTTCATGAAAGCCGGCAATTTCATGAAAACCCCGGCTTTTTCATGGTAATCTGAACGGGGTATTAACCGCAGGTGTGGTTTGTTATATGACAGCAGGCTGTGTATGTTCCATTTGCCACCTATTACTAACTTCTTTAACATGTCAGAAATTTCAGAAAAGTATACAGGTCTAAATGTAGCATATTAATAAGTAAGAAGCAAGTAGTCAAGTATTCTGAAATTATAACTGAAAATTCTAAATTATACCATGATTAAATATGTTATATTCTGGTTAAAAATGCTGAGATATTATTACTGACAGCAAGGAATCAATGCTTGTGCCTCCTACTGGAAACCAACAAGCTAACACTTTATTAGTTAATAGATGACAGGAAGAGAATTTGATTAAGAAGCTGGTTTGTGACATGCATACTAAGTTAGTTATATATAAATTGATTGAGAAACTTCCATTTTGTGTGTATACTAAGTTAGTTGCCTCAGAACATCTGGGTGGCCTTTAAAAAATACCTAACCAGTTTGTCTGAGGAATGCGCATTAAGTGCATATGTATTGTTTATTTAAACTTTCTTTTTCATTTTTTACCTCAAAACTACACTATTGCTACAGCTGTATCATTAGAAAATCTGATCAAGGGAAACGGGAAAAACAAAATTATGGGAAAAGTATTGGTGAAAAAAGTGAGAGATGGTGAGGCCGGTGGTAGTCATATTCCCAATGCAAATAATTCTGATGGAAGAAATACCTACACGAGTTTTCCTACTGAAGAAATCCTGATGAGGAGAAAATCCTGACAACTAAAATTACCGATAATTTAAATGATCGACAAAAATAATTTACCTACACATAAATTCGCAAAAGAAATAAATTCCCTACACATAAATTAGCAACAGCTAAAATACCCGACAATTAGCAAATCCAGACAAATATAATTCAAATTTGACATAATAGCAATGTTTATTGTCATCTTTTTTTTGCAACGCCACCTGCCATACAGGTAGCGATAGGCATGTTAATAAAGGAGCAGGGGTGGTGAACAGCAGTTCCGCATGGATCTGCGTCTGGGCAGAAACAGATCTGTACGGAAAATTTAAGGCAGGGTTCTAGGCACTTAAGTGTCCAGAACGCCAAACGAGAAAGGGGAGTGACAGGGCCGTGCATTTCCCTCTTCTATATGGAGGACCCAAGACTTCAAAAAGGAAAGAATATTTATGGTGATGCAGAAGGTTTGAGTATTATATGGAGAAAATATATGGCGTATTTTCAAATATAAATAAGCCTCTGTATGCTACTGTTGATTTTTCTCACAGTAAAAAAAGATATCAGCTGTTGCCAGGTATTAAAGATGAGAAGACACTCTACAGCACTTACATGTCTGGAGGCAATGTGACAGATACATGCCACAGATGTCCATAGAGTAGGTGTATCATGTTCACCTACCTATTGTCATATAGCATATATATAGCATATAAGCATCTCTCTTAAACAAAATAGCTTCATTATAACTGCTACAAAAGCTAGGAGATCTGTTTGGGAGCAGTTCTGAAACACAAACCATTCATTAATTGTAGATGCTGTGTTTAGTAGCTTGTGTCAGGGTGGATATACATAAAATATTGCTGATCAAGGCAGCTTATTAAGACTATAAAATGTGCAGTATATTTTTAATCTCAGTTGCTAATCACTTTTTTAAGTAATTCAAATGGAATTAAAGTATGATTATAAATGATACCATTAGTTTAGCCTCTGCTATATCATGAACATTAAACTTTTTGGTTCTACAAGTGGTAATCAACAAATATGTTTTTGTGTTATTCCAAGTGCATGGCTGATGGGACTCCTACTCACTCAGAGAGATTCAGAGATTGAAAATTACACCTGGGCAAAACCATGTTGATTTCAGGAGAGTTATATTTTATCTGCTGCCAACAGTATTAGAGTTCAGTTATTTCCCAGCTCAAGTCTAAATAACAGTGTGAAGTAAAGCTGGTCAGTATCTGTGTGCAGTAAGCAATTCAAAGATATATCCCTGCATGCAAAAAATACGAAAAAATACTCCCCCTGAATTCAACATGGTTTTGTCCAGGAGTTTCCTCTCTTATTTTCAATCTCTAAATCAGGCCCTTAATTTAAGGCTGTATTTAATTTTGTCCGAAGATACCTGGGCCGCACCCAAAAGTTCACTCAGGTTTAGGAGCAGGACCTGGGGCACCAACTCGGGCCTGAAACATGGTCAAAGATTTTTCTCTATACCCAGTCCTCCTCACAAAGCACCTCTGTCCTGGAGACCCAATATAAAGTGTTGTACCGGTGGTATAGGAGCCGCATTGGGAGTCTCTGATTAATGCTGGCGCTGTAATCGTAGCATGGGCGACCCTTTTCACATGACGGTCATGTCCTGCCCTCTGTCCCTTCTGGACAGCAGTCATTCAGCTAGCCACCATGGTGCTGGGTGACGGAGTCCATGACACCCCTAAGTTCTGTTTTTTAAATCTTTCCTTACTCCCTGTCTCATAGAAGTCTCACGGCTGAAACACAACCCCTGTGAACAGGTCACAAACCGTGTGGCCTTCAGGAGGTAGGAAAGCATTGTGCCGCTGCACCCTTCTTTGTGCCCTTCCCTCCCCTCTCCGATTTATGGTATATGACTATTGCTATAGTTTTACTATATTATACTATACTATTCAGTTGATATGTCATTGCCATGTTTGGATGCTAATAAACATATTTAAAGAAAAAATATATATCTCAAGCTACTTATAAAGTCTGCATTAATGGCCAATATACAAAAGTATGATATCCAAAAACTTTAAAATTCAGACAGATAGGCATGCTGCCTGGCCGACAACATTGCACAGCTATTATCTGACAAAACTCTTATACACAGAAAACCTCTTAGATCAATAAAGAGGCCATCAATAAAGACAGTGATTTACTGTCAGGATTTAACTTTGCCCATTCCCAATGGGAAGGCGGTGAAATGAGCTGAAGAGAAATAAATAAGCACATAAATGGGTGAGGGTATGAAACACACAGAGAAGAGAAGGAAAAAAAATACAGCATACAGCAGGGTGGAGAAACCAGAGCACACACTGGCAGGGATGGGACTGTAGCACAGGGGTGGGGAGTTGCTGGAATATAAAGGAAAACGTGTGGTGGATAGAATCAAATACAAATATTAGTATGATTTTATAGGATTCCCAGTGTCAGTGGTCTTGGGCTGGATCCGGACTTAAGTGCTTGAAATTAGTTACTCTTGGGCTAAACCATTTTGATTGCAGGGGAGTCATATTTCATATGTTGCAAACAGTATTAGAGTTGAGAGGTGATGTTTCCTATCCCAAGTCTAAATAACAGTGTGATAGTGAAGCTGGTCAGTATCTGTGTGCAGTAAGCAATTCAAAGATATATCCCTGCATGCAACGTATACAATTAACTTGACTCCCCCTGCAATCAACATGGTTTAGCCCAGGAGTAACTCATTTCAAGCACTTACTTAAGTCTGAAATCAGCCCCTTGTCAGTACGACCTGTAGCTGTAGTGAACTTTTAAGCATACCGCCTTCCCACAATGGACAAAACTCTACCCCCTGCACCAATAGGGTCCTGATAGAAAGGGGGGCCATATCCCAATTTCCTGAGCATTCCAATCAGAGATTCTGTGCATTCATGTACATATTGTTACAAGAACCACTTCAACGAATGCAAAGTCTAACCAAAATCAAAGAAGTCCCTAAGAGGATAAATGAAGGAGGGTTAAATATGGAAAAATACTCGCTAGGCACTAGATGGTAATAATGCAGAAAAGTACTTAAAAGTGTAGTCAGAGCAGCTCACAAAGGCACAAGAAGGAAAACCAAAACCAAAGTAAAAGGGTGCTACATGGAAAAGCATGCTGAGCACTAGCTGAAAAGTGCAAACAGAGGTAAAATGCCAGATGGAAAAGCAAAATAGAATAGAACACTAGATGACGAGAGTGCACACAGACAAACGTGCTAGATGATAAAGCACAACAACACGCAGGGTAAAACAAGTAAGGAGAAAACACAAGGATTAAAATGGGAGAAATAAGGAGCAACAAGATAGAGCAGAGCTGGAAAAACAAACACACAATCACACACGGCAAGAGCAAATGTATCAAAGCAAAAAGAGAGTGCAGGAGCTGGCCACGTGTAAAACACTATAACTATATACACTGCCAGCTATTTACCAATCAGTAACTGTGTGCAATAGGTGAGGGTCCCTGCTAAACAACACAGCAGGGTCAACTCTCTGACATTCACACCAACAGAGCACATAGAAAAGCATTCTGGCTGCCTAGTAACCAGAAGTGCTGACCACCAATGAGCAGTGAGAGCCCCCGCTGCCTGACAATAACAGACTGTGAGTCGCGGCAGATGGTCACATAAATGTGTAACTCATGAGGACTGGCCACCAGTGAAACTAGGAAACTCTCTCAAGCTACGAACCACTGAGGCAGCTTTTAACACATAGAGACATAGGGCCAGATCCAGAGCTACAACCGCTAGCGTATTTACGCTTGCCAGAGTCATAAAAACGCAGTTTTGCATGTTCTGCGCATGCACATGGCAGATGTTACGATCAGAAACTCTGAACGCACTAACGAGCCAGCGTAATTACGGACAAAGGGGCGAGCCAGACATATGACACCTGTAATTACGCTTCGGAGACGGGATGAAGCATTTAAATCGTACAGTATGGGCTTGCTTAGGCGCGTAAGTACGTGCAGCCATTACAGCTGACAGCAGTTACGCTTGGAAAAGTTAAGGTAGGGTTTGGTAAGCGTAAAACGGGAAAATATGTATGACCAAGGGGAGTGCCAAGGGGAGTGCATAGTATAGGCCCATAGGGCCTGATCCAGAGCTACGAACGCTAGCGTATCTACGCTGGCCGTAGTCATAAAACCGCAGTTTTGCATGCTCTGCACATGAGAGCGGCAGATGTTACGACCAGAAACTCTGAACGTACTTACGAGCCTACCATCACCAGCGTAACTACGGACGAAGGGCCGTGCCAGACATATGACACCTGTAATTACGCTTCGGAGGTGGGG
Source organism: Limnodynastes dumerilii (assembly GCA_011038615.1). Classification (NCBI taxonomy): domain Eukaryota; kingdom Metazoa; phylum Chordata; class Amphibia; order Anura; family Limnodynastidae; genus Limnodynastes; species Limnodynastes dumerilii. The sequence goes on from WWET01000363.1 coordinate 293,451, forward strand.
TGAGGCATTTAAATCATACAGTATGGCCGTGCTTAGGCGCGCAAGTACAGCCATTATGGCCGACAGCAGTTACACTTGGAAAAGTTAAGGTAGCATTTGGTAAGCGTAAACCGGGAAAAATCCGTACGGCCGATTGGAGTGCCTAGTGGAGTGCACAGTATTTACGGACGTGTAAATACGCAATTCGTTAAAATGTAAAGGGAACATAGGTCTGGTGCCCATAGAGGTGGATTCACAGATCTGTATGCACAGAATCGAATTAGAATCAACTCTTAGGATCTGGCCTGGATTCCTGAAAAGTGTGGGTCATTGCTGAGAGCAGCCCTTTTTGAAAGAAGCCATTTTTTAAAACCACATTTTCAGGACAGAACTGCACAGAAACTTCCTGCCCCGCCACAGACAGGTTAGTGCCTATCCCTATTTTCCCAACTCCATCCTTCATGCTAATTCTCACCATAACTCTTTCCATTACCCTAGCTTCCCCACAGTCTGACCCCAACCTTCCCCTTATACACTCTAACCCCTCCCTGCATCCTAACCCTAAGCCTCCTTTCCCCACAGCCTGACCTTAACCTTCCCCCTATGTGATCCATCCCCTCCCCGCAGCCTAACCCTAAGACTCCCCTTCTACGTTCCAATCTTTTCCCACAACCTATCCTTAAGTCTCCCCTTCACCCATCCATCCCCTCCCCACAGCCTAACCCTAAGACTATCCTGGTAGAGTACATCCCCTCCCCTGCACTAACCTGTCGGCTCATCGGAAACTGTAGGGTACTGCTGCGCAAATTTCTAAATTGGGACATTTTCACAATAGACAGCCGACAATGAGCTGTCGGCTGTGTGTATTGCGAATATGCCATTTATGCAGCGGCACACAGAACCCATTCCTGAAGAGAATAGAGATTTTAATAAGGTAGGATACATTACTGCAGACAGCAAGGCTTCTGGGGGATTTAGCAATGGGATAGAAAGTAGATTTTGAGATGCATAAATGCTAGACTGTCATAGGCAGATTGCTATTTACTTGTACTATTGTATTAAAAGTTTAATAATTTTCATTAAACAAGTGCTATTTATTGTTGATTTAGTAAGAAAAGAGGAGGGAAAACTGCTAAATTTAATTAGAGAGCTTCATAAATCCAGAAGTCAGACTTCAGTCAACAACAACAGAACACAAAGCAGATGCACAAAAGATCCAGTCTTCTCTGACCTCAAGCCCTTCCCTTTAGGAATCTTGACTACGTTTGACATCTGTAACTTACTGAGTTTGTGGTTGTCCGTTGGCAGGCGGCAAACTGACAAAGTAGAACAATATTCCTATGTCTTTTAAAATGTTGCTACACAAATACATATGTCTGCCCCGTGCTTATCAAATGCTGCTTTGTATCTCTTATCAGAAAAGGTTCTGTATTGTCATAGATGTTGGGCTAGAAGCCTGAATGTGGTATACGGTTTCTGGGGCTAGTTCAAAGGTTAAATGACTTCCCAACACTGCCCTGACCTGAGTAATAAAACCTGGGTTTGTTCTCTGTGGCCATAAATGAATCTGCATTCCACAGGGGCTTTGTAGGTTTTACTGGGCTATCCAATTACCATTGGTAGCAATTCTTCAATTCTCTGCACCAAAAATACAATTCTTTATGTCTAATTTTAGGTTCTTCTGCAAGAGACCCTTCTTGGAAAAACATTTAGTATAAAGCGAAATGAAATTACAAAAAGTAAAACAACTACAACAATTATAACAGCTGGAGTTTACTCCTTTGTAACATGTACATCTGAGTGACCTTCTTAACTTTATTAAAAAAATTACTTTTTTATTCCATAGGCCATACAAGTGAACGTAACAAACATTTGTACATATACTTACCAAGATACTTTCCCATAGTTACTCTCAATCAATATTTGTAACCCATAACATGAAATTAAAATGTAATTTATTCACATATATAAGAATAGCAATAGCATATTTGATTAGTTATACCAGGCTTGCCATATTATTATAACTAAAGTTCATTTATAAGGTTCAACAAATGGTCTTCAGTGCCGTACAAGTCATGTTACAGCATAGAAATACATGAATATTGAGTAAACCCACCATGGCATATCGGTCGAGAAGGAGGGGGGTATATATGATGGAACAAAGCTGACAGCAAAAAGGTACAAAACTATTTAAGTATCAATAGACTTTTTTGACCCAGACATCATTGTTCTGCTTAGTGCAAATTTAAAAATGTTTATCAAAATAGTGGACTAAACAACCTCTCAGTCATACCCATTCCCTATATAGGCTTTATGATTTTAACATACTTTGCAAAAAGTACATAACATGGAGCAGATACAGATTTCCAAATTTCCCCTAACTTCTATCAATCATACTGTGGTTGCTTATGCACTGTGTGCAAATCTCTTCTGAATAATCGGGACGCAATCCAACTTATCCAGACTGTAGAGTAATAACATTTTAGGAAGAGGAGCTGGATTTAGTTTGCAAAAAAAAAAAATCCATCGTATTCAATTTACATTACAGTGTTCCGTCAATATGCGCACTGATCAAGACTTGAATGTCCATTGAACATTCCATTGGAATGGTAGACCTTGGTTATTTGTAATTCCATATGTGCTAGTAAGAGTGGGTATAAACTAATGTGTGGATAATGCATACCTGATTGTCTGGATGTGGCCCATATAGTCATCTCACCAACTAACTTCAATGTTAATGACACAGAATTATTTTAAAATGTGCAAATACAAAATTCCAGCTATCGGCACTATTTTATTTTGTTGGTAAATGTAATATATTTAACCTTGATTTGTAGAATATAAAAATAATCAAAGATTTTGTGAATTAAGGCATAGTGCAGATGAAAAGCTTTTTTTTCCCTGAAATACTAGAAAGAAATAGTCAAGGCTCTAAGGTTATATTGTTAAAGGGAAAAAACTGTTTTACTGGCTGATCAGCCACGAGTGACATATGTTGTGTTATCAGGGTATATATATCTTGTCTAGTTAACATCTGCCAGTGGCCTGCTTACAAGATGCTTGTCATTCAGGAAAGGTGAACAGAGAGGCAGTTGTTCTAAATACCTTCAAGTAGCTTTTCTCACAATAAACTTTTTATAGAGATTTAACATAATATTCATAAAACGGTATCAGAACTAGCCTTTAATGACACTGTGTACTTATTATAAAGTGCATTTAATTTTTAATAACGGAAATACTTTAAGTACCAGCAATACATTTTAAACTAAACAAATTATTTTAATGTAAAAAAAATATTTGGACCTGTAACATGCAATTTATTTAGTTATCTGGAAGTATATATAGAAATATGCTAGGGCACTTAAAAAGAGATAATAGAAAGCCCAGTCAAAAATCATGATTGTAAATACGCATCTTATGCAGGATATTTTTTTATGATCTGGTTCATTTGCAGAGCCAGAGGTATACATTTTGTTGCAAATCATCTATTTATAGAAGCATTTAAAAGGGAAAAGTGGTGATGTTGCCCAACGCAACCAATTGCAATCTATTTATCATTCTTCTAGTAATGCGGTTCTCAACCTTTTTTTCTGGGAGTACCAGTTACCCCCTATTTTTTCTATTGGTGCAGAGAAGGGAGGGTTATGGTCAGGCTGTGGGTATAGGAGGGTTAGGGTCATGAAAGGGGAGGGTTAGGGTAAAGATTGGGGAAAGGGTTAGGGTTAGATTTTTTACTTACCTTTGGAGCTTCAGGTCAGAAGCAATCAATTTTCGATTCGGAACTGGTTGTGAGAGAACAGCCCTTTTGAAATAGGACCATTCTCACCGGGGACCCACACACTAGTCTTATATAATCCTTTTAGCCCCCAATATACTTGAAACTCTGTTATCTGCTATCACACTGGGTACAAGTACAGCTGCTACCTCCTGACAAGCTTTCTCAGTTGCTCTGAGTACCACTAGACAGTGGTCCGAGTACCACCAGTGGAACTAGTACCCCTGGCTGAGAACCCCTTTCAGTATATTAAAAATGACGGCTGTAATTTAATTGGATGCATATTGGCAACGTTTCCACTTTCCTATTTAAAAGCTTCATTAAATATATCCGTTTGACTTTTAAACTATACCAATATGCAGTATTCATCAGGACATATGTATAAATAAAATAATTATAATGCTATAGCATTATATGATATTATTTATACATATTGGACATTCTTTAATTCTCTGCTGGTGAAACCACAAATAGAATTTTATTTGGTAGAATACAGAAAAAATATATCTTTTTTTTACATTCCCTGTGACTCAATGAGGTGGGTTTGGATGGCCTTGTGAGTTTCTGATTACATGATACAAGCCAACATAAGCTGAAATGTAGATTTATGAAAGCTGAAGAGATACATGGCTTACATTCTTCCTAGACAGCTTTGTTGTTCACATCACTGCGTTCAGGCTGAAATTTTGTAACCCTAAACACGGTGGGTTAACAATTATGCTAGTGCTCTAATTTCCATTCTGGGGTCAGGGCCCATCTCTTTTATCTTCTTAATAACAATAAGGGAGTAAAAGGCTTGATGCTAGATTTGCCAAACTTCTCAAAATGAAAAATGGGGATGTTGCCCATAGCAACCAATGAGATTCTAATTTACATTCTCTAGTATGTAACAAGAAAGTGAGAACTAGAATCTCATTGAAAAGTAGAAAACTTATTGCTTTTATAATTTAGTAGCAAATAGCACTAGTCATATTTTATTTGGGGATTTTTCATGGTGTGGTTTCTGTGCCCACTTATTTTCACACTTTTAGCATAATGGAACCAATTAGGTTTGTAAGTAAACACCAGCATTTTGCGTACTTGCGGGGTTCTGTACATCTGCAAGAGAGAGAAGGGAGTGCACGCCCCGTCACTCCCCTCTCTTGTGTGGGCTTGCCTTAACTCAGTAGTGCGGATCACTGATCCACAGCCGTTTGGGAGTCCTCTCCCACACTGTACACTTTGCATGCTCCCCCCCCCCGCCCGCTTTAGCGGGTGGAGCGGAAGCACAGCACATTTTCTATTAAATAGGCTCGTACGGAACAAAGTACCACAAGATTGTTTGAACGCTAGGGTTACTATCATAACCCTAGCGCAACATCTGGAGGGCGCATGAAGTCAGGCCACTTATGCACCTTGCATGCGTAAGTGACCTGACGTTATCAGGTCTGGATCCAGTCCACAGTGTTTTTATAGCTTTCTTAGATTCTTCTAGATTTCTATTTTTTCATATATACCAGGGGGTTATCAACCAGTGGTACTAATACCAGTAAAACTAAAAGCAGTGGTTACTGTCAGGTGGTACTCTGGGTATCTGGGCAAGTATAATTCCAAATGGCCAAGGACATAATTAATAAAATATATTGGGGGCTAAATGGCATATGTAGAAAATGAACCTTAAAACCACTGCAAAAATATGTAAACAACAACAAAAACCTGAAATATATATATAGTTCTATGTAATATGGTTGTTTGTCTACATAATATGCAAAGTGGTTCTTGACATGATTGCATAGTGGGCAACTGATACTCCCCCAAAAAAGGTTGAGAACCAATGACATAGGCAAAAGCCTAGGGCTGCTCCTTACACTTTGGTAGGCTTTTATCTCAGTGTTTGGGTGGATAACATCTTTTGTTTTTAAATGGCTGAGTTGACAAAGGATTTGAGAAGAATGTTTTTATACAGTATCTTAAAAGCAGTATGCTAGTATACTATAATACTGGATTGAGATCTTATTTATAAGTCTCACTGACTAGACTAGACCGTAGCTATAATGTGAACTCCTTTGCTGACATATTTCTGAATGAAAGGATTCATTGTAATTAAGAACAAGGTAAAATTATTTTGGCAGATGCTGTAATTCTGCCTTGATTTATAACATCTGTGCTGAAGCTATTACAAATTTTTGGAGCTTAACTAAAACAAATACTTGTTTAAGTAAATGCTTTTCTTACAATGCATTTCCAAGCAAGGGGCCTAAAAAATATTCCCAGGCTTCTTTAATTATAAATAG
>WWET01000363.1:329679-343202 GCA_011038615.1 Limnodynastes dumerilii
ATATATATATATACACACACATACACACACATACATACAGCGTGTGTGTAATGCTAAAGTTTTCTCTTAATTTGATCCATAAATTAGATGCTTAACATTGTGTCAAGAGTGACTATTTTATGTAGACCACAGCTTAGTGTTTAGCACAGCACTGCTCAGCAGAGAAAATAGAAAATAATAAGCCCGAAAGACAAAAAAAATAGCAGAATTGAAAACAGAAAGCACATGCATGGATAAAAGCAAACAAATAGATACATAGGTATAGCATCTCTTTCCTGGAAAACTTTATATACAGAGAATTATTCCTTAGGAAGGAGATGGAGGTGACATGGGGAAACATCTCCACTTTTCCAAACCCACAGCTTAGTAAATCTGACGCCATGTGTTAAGATCCTTTAGACTTAATGACAATCAAGAATATTAGGATGTACAGTTTTCTTAACACAATAACGTGAAAAGAAATATGACCTATAGGCTCAAATTAATTTCTGCTCCCAATGACCAAATACGATAGAAAGTCATATAAGCAAAGTACACATATCTTATACAATTATTAGGCCGATCAGTCGACAAGATGATCCAGAAACACACTTGCACGAACAAATTGGATTGTTGGGATTCTGTGCCAAGCACAGTCAGGATCTCTGCCTGATTATTTTGCACTGTGTACCAGAATTACACTATTTCTGAAAGTTGTTGAGTGTGAATTGATTTATAGCATTAACTTGAGAGAATTTAGTGTGTTTAAAGATCAGTGATTTAATATCAAATGTGCATAGATGGACTTCTGTGGACATGCTGTGCCTTCTGGTACTACATACAACTGCAGGATAAGGGTTATTTGTATGCTTTGCTTTACAGTTTTAAAGAGTCAAAACACATGTAAAAACTGTTTTACATGTGTTTTGATGGCAAAGTGAGTGTCGCTTTTCTGAAAAGCGACACTCACAGGAAGCACTTTTAAATGGTTCTTTTTCAGAGAAAGTCGTCCGAGATTTTACTAAGTGATGCTTAGTAAATCTGGGATTCCTATCTCTGACACTGAAAAAAATCGCCAAGGCGAAAGTTTTGGGACTTTGGCTTTAGTAATTGCAGTGATTGCAAAATCAGCGCTAAACTCCCAGGATTATGGTCGATTTTGACTAAATCGACCTTTGTAAATGGAGCCCTAAATGTCTTTCATTAAGTAACTTATTTCTCGGCTGGTCAATAGAAGTAGTAGTTGGAGACGGTAATAAATTTAAAGTTACCTTTGTTATTTTTGTTCTTGTTATAAGTATCATTATTATTAATAATACTAATGGTTTAATGATTATAGCTTTTATATTTTTTTTAAAAAGGATTTAAGTTATGGAAGCTCTATTCTTAGTTATTCATTCCCCTCGTTCCCGAACAACAAACATAATTTCCAGTTCTTACTAGCAAAGCATATGTATGTTATTAAGAGGCAGAATTCAATCATGTACAGGGTCTCAGTGGAGCCATGCATGATGACACAGTGTGGAATGTACCTGTGACATTACTAATTCTCAGATGTTTTAGATCAGTGATAGGAAAGGCAGGATTCTGGTTGGGGGTTGGGGATGGAGCTTGCACCCACTCCATCTTTACAGGCACAGAGCGGTGACCTCTCTTTGCATGAGCGGAGAAGGTGGCTGCACTGAGAATGCCCAGTACAGCCACTTGTACACACAGGGTGCCAATCCTGAACATGTTACACACATGTGTAAAACTGGCTGTTTCAGTTGTCACCTGTGGCCCTATATCCTTTTTGTGCATAGAGTCTGTGTTAGATTTTTCTCTGTATCGTATGACATATAGGTTTATTTTTAATCAAATGTATTATTTCATTATTTATCAATGTTAAGGGTATTGCGTGGCCCTTTGATTGCTTAGATAGCAGCATCTAGTACCTTAGATGTGGCCCCTGAAGTGAATCTGGTTGTCAGTGGCTGTTTTAGATGGTAAATATGTCATGTTTGTGTCAGATTAATACAAGGCAATCTGATTTGTTAATGTGGGCTATAGGAACATGCTTTCTGCGCCATTTTTTGAATTTCATAAACAAAAGTAATGCAATTAAAGCAGGTAAAATTCACACTGTATTAGCAGGACCAGTTTATAAAACAAATCTGTACCGTTTCAAGGATCTCTTTGAGGATGAAATGAGCTTTTCTAACTACCTTTTATCCCAACTAAATCACACCATGGCAGTTCACACAGCATGTGGAATTCCAGATCAGTGCCACATGTTGTTCAAAAAGAATATGTATTTATTTTTAATAGATCCAAAATGAGCCTTCAAACCTAAACAACTTGTGGCCAATCACTCTTGTGAGAGTCTAATTGCCTTCATTCTGCAGAGGTAATTGGAAGTAATTTAAAAGCCCTTTTGCAATAGATGCTTATCTACGGTTAGGGCTATGTATGGCTTATATTACAGAGCAGGGTGGGTGAGGGGAGATGAGTGGAGGGAAAAGTTGCAACAGACTTTTTTAATGTAGCCTTCAGAATATAACACCAACACTTCTATAACAATGGTAAAAAAAAAAAAAAAAAAGAAGAAGACAGACATAACAGTCTCAAATAAGAATATTTCTGGCATGAAAACAATACACAAGAAGGCAAAAACAAGCACTATTTAATAGCAAAAAAAAGCTATAACAGCAACTATATCAGTATTTCTCCACAATGTATGCAAACTCAACATACATACAAGCTATTATCTATCCCATTTTCTGTTATGAATGAATAGCAGTATCATTTTATTAAACCAATTCTGACAGTTAGAAGTGACTCTGAAAGGACATAAAAACAAGAAATTCGTAGCTCTATTGTTTATCAGATATTTGCCTTGGGGGTCCACCATTATAGGGGGTACATTATACATCATACTAACAGAGGCCCCTTGTTTAAAAGAAGAAATTCTCCTCTTTTATGTCAGTAACTTAACCATTCTATGAATTTCTGGGTAAACTTTGTGTGCAAAAAAAGATTACTAAGGAATTCTTGTTAACCCATACAAAGCACTAGGGGCTGGATTCAGACTTGATAAAGTGTCCCAATTTCTGCACGCTGATTGCTAGAGGTCGGGTGAATATCTGGCTATGCGCATGCCATATGTTCTGCAACGGATTTCCAGGCATACAGGACTTATTCACAGTTACCCAGTTTTCGTCTTACGTACGTTGTTTTAAGAATTGAGCTACTACGCATGTGTAGTAGCTTAATTACGCTATCTACGTACCATTTCTGTATGTAGATTGTGTAAGTGCGGTCTAAAGACCGCAATCTGTCACTTTTACAGATAATATTTATGGAGAGAATACAACAGTAATATTATCTGTAAATGCAGGAGTTGGAAAAAAACACACAAACAAAACAGCAAAAGGGAAACGGAATTGAATTGCTGGATGAACAGTATTATTCAGAATCCCAGTATGCAATCTTCAATTGCACTAACACAATTTAATTGTAATCCAATTGACAAACTATGGTCCTCTTATCAGACTTTATAGACACATAGGGACCCCTGTGTCGTCCTTTAATAGGGTCAGTCAGTAAGGTCACTTACAGATGTATTAACACAAAAAAAGTCATCCACCCACTTCAATGTTATTTCTAATGCCTGGTACACACTTGCAGGATTTCTCCAGTTCCTGACAAAGCTGTCTGATAGGTGGGGAAATAGTGTGTGTATGTATGTATGTATGTATGTATGTATGTATGTACACACTACCTAATCCAGATCTTCTAACCCCCCTGTTCAATCTTTATAGGTTCGGAACAGTGGCTCTAGCACAATCTATGTAAACCGACTGATAATATTACCAATTGTAAGGGTTTATAAATTGTTCTGTCAGCATTCCAACAAATTGGCTCAGTGTACACTCTATATAAGTATCTGGCCAATCAGTCAACTATCGATTATCAGGTGATTGGCTCCATAATTGTATAGTGTGTATTCCGCCTATTTCTTTGATTAGTTAAATTATACTAGTAATATGAAGGCATAGACTAGATTGTATGGACATTGTGGGTGACAAGTAAAGTCAGGTAAGGCAACATTTAATCAGTGCACCTTTCTAAACAGACCATGTTGTAGTAAGAGATCGGGATATCAACAAACCATTTACTAGAATGTCTAAATGTTTATGAATATACCTTGTAGGAATAGAATTAACAATGTTTGCATAGGTGGCATATATATCTGGTATTTTCTACGCACTCCCCTAGGCACTCCGTTCGCTCGTACGTACTTTGGTCATTTTACGCTTCCCAAAACCTACCTTTACTTTTCAAAGCGTAAGTACTGAAGTATGTAATGGATTCATGTACGTAACAGCCTAACCCGGTCCATACTGTATGATTTAACTGCCTCCCTCCGCCCAGAAAGCGGAACTACGGGTGTCATATGTATGACCTGCCCCTTCACTCGTAGTTGCGCTGGTACGTACGTTCAAAGTTACGTGGCGTAACATCTGCCACACGCATGCGCAGTAAATACAAATAGGCGATTTTACGTCAGCGGCTAGCTTAAAAATGCTAGCATCCTTAGGTCTGGATCTACCCCAATGACAATATGGTGATCTATATGTTGTAGTATTTATAATAAACAAAACAAAAAACTCACAACAATATAATTCTAAAATGTATTGGAAAGTTTAAAATTGTCCATTACATTTTTCTGATGTCTGTGTTTGTGCGTGTTTCAGACATAATTGCTGTGATAGTATCTCCCCTTGTTTATAACATAGGACTTACCATTTCCGAAGTATATCTTCATAATTATGTGCCTTCTGATGAATTAGGAGCAAGGCAGGAAAAAAAAACTATAAACCATGTAGACATGTATTTTGCAAATACTGGTTATTGTAACAGTTCATGTATAAATACTGGACAACTTCATTATTACACATATAGCAGATGGATAGGGACTCACCTACAAGAGGTGCCTTGACGATGGGCAGATGAGCTTAACCCAATATTGCTATATTGTGAACTAAACCTCCTTTTTATGTATGTGCTGACACATAGTGTTATATAATGCTTGTATGGAGCGCCGGACCTCTCTTTTGTTCCCTACAACTTCATTATTACATGCTGCCTCCCGGTTCTAAAGCTTTGCTGCTATAGTTGTCTGCATTAGACTCTATCTACCTTATCAAGATTCCACGCACAGCATTCTTTTTTTAAGGAGATGCCAGTCAGAATTTATAGACAATCATATGACATGTTAAACAAACAAATGGAGTAATAAGACTTCTAGGAACTTCAGTGGTTGTATTTATAGTTTATAGCATTGTGTTAAATACAATAATGGTTTTTAACTCTGTCCTTCAACACCTCTAACTGTGCATGCATCCCAGATGTTTTAAAAGGAATGCAGGTGAATTCATAACTACTATAACTCATTATCACTGTAAAAGTGGCCCGTAAGCCACTTAACATATAACACAAACTGGCTGATGCTGAGTTTAAGAGCTAGAGTTAAACATGTGCAAGTGTAAAGAAAGGGAAATAATTCAAATCTCAACAGATACAGTATCTACAGTATCTAAGGGCTCTATTTACGTGAGCTTCATTTTTTAATGAACAAAGCTGTTCCATTCTCGCTTAGGCTTGCAGCAAGCCTTGCAGCTTAATTCATTAAACTTACCTGCCCTGGAAGGTCCCACGATGATCTCTGGGCCCATCACAGGAGACTTTGTATGAATGAAGTCTCTGCGTGCGCAGAGACTCCTATGCGGGACTTTGAAAATTTCAAGTCCCAGTATGAAAAACACTGCGCATGCAAAGCTTCAGAGTCGGACACATCTCCTGGACAGGTAAGTTTTCCTTTTTCTAACTGTTATAAATATTTTAATGTAGTGCTTTATGATGTTTAATAAAAATATGATAAAAAAAATATCATTTATTTTTATTTTACATTAGAACACACTTAGTTTATCCCAGTGGTCTCCCCATACATGCCCCTTTTCTTCCCCCTGATAACAGCTATTAGGGGGAGGAAAAGGGGGGAATATGGGGACATCGCTGCGATAATTTCACTAACGCCAGCCTGAGTATTTGGGCCAATCAGCCATATTGCTTTGTGAACATGAACAAATAAATGTAGTAGTATGAGCTGAACTATTATTGGACTGGGTCCAGACTTACTAGGATTAGAAAATGCCCCCTTTGGTTTAACAGGACATGCACAAAGCTCCTCGTTGCAAGGATGGATATCTAAAATTCCATTGGATATCTGCAGCCGCTACAGACGAAGCTCCAATCACAGCAGAGGTCAGGATCCGGTCCATTTTTATTATAATTATTATAGTTAATACTAGTATCATCATTGGGCCAGATCCTGAGCTAAGTACACTAGCGTTTTTACACTAGCCGACGTTAAATCGGCTATATGTATTTACTGCGCATGTGCACAGCAGATGTTACGCCACATAACCCTGAACGTACGTATCATCAGTGTAACTACGAATTAGCTATAACTAGTATATAGGTGTCATAGGATAGATAACCTGTATTGGAGAAATCATCACATAACAGATAATATGAAGCTGTAAAAGTAATAGTGCATTCTCAGAGACTTTCCTCAGTCACTGCATAAGGTGAGTCACTGGCAGTTTGGTGATGTCACATCCATAGTTCTCTATTTAAAAAAAAACAAGTGCTAACAAGTGGAGCAAGCCGGATCCTAGATTGCTATTGCTCAGCCTACTCTACCGGGTTAATCATTAGCAACTCTTTCAAGTACACTTCTTAAAGCAACAAAAAAAGTGTTCCTTCTCTGAGTAATGTTTCATCTTTAATAAAAATGCTTTTTGATCTTAGGGCTCATATATACCTGAGACTTAAATAAGCAAGACAGTCCCTTGAAAGAATGATACACAGTACACAGAGCTTTACATACATGAATAGGAAAACAGCCTGTACAACTCACACCTGCCGGAATACTAAACAAACAGCATGCAGGTGATCGGGAAAAAAAGAGGTGTTACATAAACCAACATGTGCATTGTATGTGATTGTACCAAATAACTCAAATTATGGGTCATTTATACTTTGGTATGAGGGAATGTACATTTAAAAAAGTCTTGGACCAGATTTACTAAACTCACAATATGACTATTAGTAGGCTTACAGACTAAAGAAAAAGTAAAATAAAAGATACTTGTACAAACTATTGGGCTTCCCACAATCTAAAACAAATGGCTACTCTACAGATAGCAATAGCTAAGTTATAGGAGAGACAGGAAAATTAAGTATACATTTATCACAGGAATGCTACCGCCATTGTCTGCGATGGGTGGCTGATGTTAAGTCACAGAGAGAGTTTACACACTAAGATTATTATTATTATTATTTCTGTTGAAGAGATTCAAATAAAATGTTGCAGGAAGGCATTTTAAGGGTACCAGTCCACAGTCCACAGACTTGTGGGGTTTGGATTATGGCCACCTCAACACGTCCAAAAACAGGCAACATCTGGTGAACATGGAGGAAGAAGCAGATAGCTTACGAGTATGGCATCCATTAATAATTCCATCACAGGAAAGCACATACACTCATCATACACACTGTAAGATGTAAACAAAGAGCCATAGGGCTGGACCCAGACCTTGCTAAGTGCATGAACTTAGTTACTCAAGGGCTAAACCATGTTGATTTCAGTGGGAGCCAAGTTAATTGTATTCTTTGCATGCAGGGATAAACCTTTGAATTGCTTACTGCACACAGATACTGACCAGTGTTACTTTCACACTGTTATTTAGACTTGGGGAAGGAAACATCACCTCTCAACACTAATACTGTTGTTTGCAACAGATGAATTATGACTCCTGAAATCAACATGGTTTAGCCCTTGAATAACTAAGTTCATGCACTTAACAAGGTCTGGATCCAGCCCATAGAGCATAAGACACATACACAGAGATAACATGTAAGTATCTGATACCTAAATTCACAGTGCAAAGGGAAGAATTAAAAGCTTTGTCAAGTAAAAGGCCAAGACACAGCAACTTCCAAAAATACAATACATTAGTGAAGCCTTCAGTAGCTACTTCTCAGGGGAATCATTTGCATTGTCTCTGAAGCATTTAGACATCAGTGCTGACGACATACCATAATGATTCAAACAACTAAGACCTTACCGTGTACGTGATTGGGAACATAGCCACTTAAATTTATCTAGAATAGTACAGTTTAATAGAAGACCAATTACTCTAATTAAATTAAAATATGTTTACTGGGCACATTATATTATCTATGTCAGCAAAGATGTTAAGCAGACAGTTCCCTGCTGTGTCAGTTTAAATTCAGCACATTTCTTATTTCGAATTTTAATACTTGTTCCCCCCAAGTCATCTCCATAATTAACCTAAGCAAATAAAATTAAGAAGTGTTAGATTAAATAGTTTACCTATATTTAAACAACATAAAAAGCCACTAAAGGTTGTTAAATTTAGCAATAGCACTTTCCTGAGGCAGGAAAGATGAGATGTTGAACCAAAATGGCGGCTTTATGGAAGGGCCAGAATGCCTATTTCTATTCTAAACATTGCCCTGCACGTTCAAAATATATAATTATAACATTTATGAATTATTACATTTTTCAATACAAATTCTGGACATACATTGCAGTACATTTTTTAAGTATGAATAGCAGCATATTTCCCACAGAATGCTCAGGTATTTTTTTTAATAGGGATATATTTTAAAGGGGTATAAATTTAAAAAAAACTATAAAAAAAAATTGTATAGGCTGCTGCACTACAAATTAGTTTGCTTGCCAATTTCACTACATATTATAAAAAGTTGCTACTTTTGTAACGATAGGACGCACACAGTTGGAACAGCAGATTTGTGTATCCCCTCCGCAGGGGATCACCTCATGTGATCAAAAAAAAAGACACAGACACACACACAATTGTCTCATGTAATAAAGGGGTTCCGTACGCCACTGTGAAATGCCATTTTCGACATACACACAGCCTACAGCTAGTTGTCGGCTGTGAGTATTTTAGAAAATGGCCCCATTCTGAAATTCACACCACAGACCTGCTGCCGGACCCGACAGTTCCTGACTACTGGACAAGTGAATACAGTGGAGGGGATGTAGTTTAATAAGGTAATTTTAGGGTTAGGATGCAGGGAGGGGATAAATTGAGAAGGGTAGACTTAGGGTTAGGCTGCGGCAAGGGGATGGATCGGAGAAGGGAAGACTTAGGGTTAGGCTGCAGGGAAAGGAGGGTTAGGGTAATGGAAGGGGAGGGTTAGGGTTAGAAGTAACATAAGGGTTGGGGAAATAGAGGGGCGCTTACCTGTCTGCACCAGGGCAGGAAGTTTCTCAGGAGCTCTATCTTCGTAAATGGGGTGTCGAAAAAGGCCCTTTTGAAAAAGAGACGTTTGAACCACACCCATCATAAAAATGGATGCTATACTCTCATCTAAATAAAGCCATTAATTGGAAAGCTGGATTTCGTGTAACAACTAAAACTCTGGCGCAATTTGTAAATTAGTGTCAATAACAGTTGCTGTTAACTTACATTACTTCTCTGTAATGGCAAGTTTGGAATTTTCTGCTGTTTGTCAATTACAAGTTTAGCATTCAAAACAGGCCACTTTATTCATATAAAAAATCTGCACCATTGTAATTATTCCAGTCAATCCAACTGGAAGAGAATTTTTCAGCCTACTCCAAGCCAATATTTAGACCCCATGAAAACTTTGGACAAGATCCATAGCTCTGCTTCTCCGAGCTCAGCTGCAGAAAAGATCCACATTAAATACCGATGGCAAGACCCTGCCCTAAGATTTCCTGCACTGTGCCCATCTAAAATGAGGATGACTTGGAAATCTGGATAGGGTGTAAGGCCATAAACACATTACACAGATCCCTCCTCCGTGCTAGCATATCTGCCATAGGTTACCGTTTGTCCCACCATTGGAAGACCTCTAGCATGGAAGACTTCTACCTTAAAGTTAAAAAGTAATATATGGGCTTCCATGCTAATATTAATTCAATTGTGCAGTTATTGTGATAATGGAAAATAATTTACTTTTATAAGCAGTACTACATGTCATTTAACATTCAAATGCCAGCAAACCAAAAGCAAATGTATCTGTGGGGTACCTTTCTGCTGTTTGTCTTTTGGTTCTACAGTTATTATCAAGTACAAAATGTTTTTGGAAACAGCAGGGTTTTAAGCATGTTAACAATCTGTTCTAGTAGATGCTTCTTACATTATCTATAGAGCCCAACAAGAAAACCTTGCATCTGGCAAAACTTCATAATTGTCTTATAACTGTGGGTGGGATTTTGACTCCACAAACTATAGACACTTGATATAAATAAACATTTTGAGCTAAAATACAAAACAGAGAATATCACAACCCAAAACAAACAGCTTGTGAACAGGATCAACTGTGTGTTTCATTCTCTATGGTGATATACAGCAACTTTACTGGTACTTTAGTACTGCACAGTTGACTCCCAGACCTTTGAATACTGCCCTCTTGTATAATGGACAGGAATGCAGCTCTTGCACACCACTGGCAAGTGTGACATGATCTAAACTTATGACAAATGTGGCTTTCATTGTAACAAAGCTAGGCTGAATTTTTGTTTTATACTGTATACATTACTAGTTATGAAACAGTTCAATTAAAACAGTTTTTAAGGACACAAATCACATGAGATATTAACTGGTTTACACTAATTTGCCATTAATGTGTTGACCTTAAGTTACCAAACTGGTTTGTTTTTATTCCAGTTACACTGAATTAATAAAGAAAAGTTGTAGAGTTTATAGTGCAGCTATATCTCCACTTAAAGAAACATAACAGCAAATACCCACTACTGTAACAGAGTATCAACAATAAAATGACAATGATCTCATCACTGACAGGTAAAATATATTAGTAGAAAACACAAGCTTCAGATAATGTTGTGGGGATAGTATTTTGGTAATAAAAGTTTTCCTTTTCCTTTCCCTAAACACATATTTCTTGCCAGACATATGTTTCATCTCTCTTCATAGTCTGAGAGGGTATGCACATGTACTAAGGGGGTCTGCATGTTCACATTCAGATATCATGGTAGCCCTTACAGGAAACCCAAACTTGTTAAAGGGAAATTCTATACTTCTTTGTGAGAAATCAGGCTCTTTGCCATTGCCTTGTGTCAGACACAGCAGATTTGTATTATTGTGTACAGAATTGGCCATTCACAAAGCAGCAGAAATAAAGCCATAAAAAGAAAACATACAGTCACACGCTATGCTGTTTCTACCACAAATATGTTATGCATATGACAAATCCCAAAATAACAAAAGCCAAGACGAAGCAGCCATGTGGAATTCTATAGTATAAAAGGAGATGTAAAGTTACAACATGCAATGATTCAGATAATATATCCTTTGCACAGCAACTGGGGATGTTTTCTGTTATTTTCCTGTTACATGAGGGAAAAACAGGAAAGCCAAGGGCGACAGGAATAGACTCCAATATTTAGAAGACTTCCTAGAATTCAGGAAAAGTTAAGAATTTCTGTGCACAATAGGTTATGGGTCCTGTCTGCTAGATTGCTATAAAACAGAATACAGCATCCCCCAACAACAAACACCTTTGCAGGATGGTCTGTATAGGCAGACTCCCTGTCTGCCAGCACTACTACAAAGGAAAAGTATCACCTATAAACCTGTGGATACAAAGTGATCATGTGGCTACTTCATTCATAAAAGAGTTTGTAATGGCATCTCTGCATAGCATGCATGTAATAAGCATTGGCAGAAACAATCATACTGTGTAATGTAAAGGTAAACTTTTGTGAACGATGAAATAAATAATAAGCATTTTTTTCCCAGCCAGACCTGAACTTACCTCAGAGAAATAATTATCCATTGTTAAGTGTTCCCGTCTCAGGACGTCTAGTCTACGGTAGGATCCTGGAACACCATGTGCTATACGTATGTATTCTGTGACTGTATAGCTAATCCATTCCACCTCGTCCCCAAAACACCAGCGAAGGCACCTTTATCCGGAGTCTTTGTTTAACAGGGTATCCTGAGTAGAGTTTAGCTGCAATGGGACAACTTCTGGCACATGTTCTACTTGTGCAGTGCAATAAGAAAAAATCCTAATAGAAAATAGTTAGGAGTGAGTTCAGTTTCCTTATGAGTTGAAGGCGATTTGTTGCAGTTGCAGTTGCAGACTCCCTGAGCTCTATCACAGACTAGTGTGTGTACACTAAGCTGGAAGCCTGGCCCTCTCTCTAGTCTCGGGTCACAGAGATCCCTCCCCCTGCCAATCATTACCTACCATCTACTCTGTCCTGGAAACGTCCTTGCATTGATCCAGACGTTAGCATGCGCCCCTGTCAGAGGTGAGTGTGTCCTGTGATTGTTAGGCTAATTCTTCCCTCACTGATCTGGATTAACAACTGGATACATTGCAGGGGGTCAATGAATGGGACGGCGTGCGGAACAGAGAGACGGCAACAGCTGGAGAAGTTCTTCTTAGCAGATCTCATCAACATAATGGGGACTGGAGAGCTGAGAGTTTATGGACTTTATTTCGCTGGCATTTGGGTTTAAAGTGAAAATATCCTTTTACAAATGTATTAAGTTGCCAAGGAGGCCAGTCAGCAGAAGGCTGGTACGTTTTATCCTGGAGAGGCAACACTCACAGCACAGCCTGCTTTAGAGGTGGTACAGGTGATTGACCCCATAATTCTTTCTATAGTGGACCAGCCAAGGGACCACGTGCCCTACAGTCCTGCCAAGCCCTAAAGGGGATATTTTGTATTTGTTTTTTAATGAATATAAGCACGTTAGTATAGTGAGTATACAATTGATAACAATTGATAAACATTATATATAGTTTTCATTAAGACCTTTTCTCAGATACCTGAGCAAAATATTAGGAGGGATCTGCTAGCACTGGGCCTTGTTATTATTATTATTTTTACTTCTAGTATTGGTTATTTATAGGATGCCACAAACAGGTATTATTCAATTATCCATGTGTTCGCATTGTAACCAACCATACAAAGGGCTCTATTTACCTCAACATTTCTTCATTGCGAGCCTGGCAGGTTCGTTCACAAAATTTACTAATAATTCAAACGGAATGTGAATAATTTCCTGTGCATGTGCATTGACTCTCATTCAGGACTTTAAAAATGACAAATCCTGCCCTGAAAAACATTGCACATGTGCATTGTGTTCATGCTGAGGCTTTCAAATCTGCAGTCACCCAGAGTTTTACCCTCTCTTCTATATGTGACTTCAGACATACAGGGGATGTTTTCTGTATCAAGTGCACAGAAGTATGGACCACTTGATTGGTGTTGTGAGTCACTGCTGCAATGCTGTCATTGCAAAAGTTGCTTTTAGGCTGTCCCTATTTCGAATGAGAGGCGTTTCAGAATTTTTTTTATGAATGGGTGAGTATGCGATTCGCATAGTCACCCATTCATTTTCAGAAGCGCCGCCGCCAGGGACTTGAGGAAAGGGGAGGGT
>WWET01000363.1:382725-395794 GCA_011038615.1 Limnodynastes dumerilii
CCCCACAAAAATGACTAAAATACATTACACAAGTGCCCCTAAATAAATAATAAACAATATCACCAGTGCCCCTTAATAAATAAAAATCAATACCACCAGTGCCCCTCAATAAATAAAAATCAATACATATATATATACATATATATATACATATATATACCCCAATGCCAGCCGACCTGTCATTAGCGCCGGGATGTCCTGCTTGCAGGACATAGTAAGCGACGTTCCTATAGGGTTTTTTTTTTTTGCAAAGACCACCCTTCCGGATTAAAAGCTTACAAGACTGGACCGCCATCAGAACAGGTAAAGATTTTTTTTACATTTTCTGGCTAGATTATGGGAATTTTTTTAGGAATTAAATTTTTTGAAGGGGGCATATATGCCTATATATTTTATGTATGTGCGGTAATATGTATCACTGTTTTTTATTTATTGCTGGGCACATATTTATTTAGGGGCACTTGTGCAATGTATTTTAGTCATTTTTGTGGGGGCACATGAAGCTTTTTTTTTTTTTTAGGGAGCGGGCACTGTATGTTTTTTTTTTTTTAACTAAATGGCCATGTGTAGGGTTTTATAACAGGGCATGCTGCCGATAGTAGTTCTACAAGCGCTAGCATGCCTTGTCATTCATGGGCATGCTTGCGCCTGTAGTTCTACTACCGGCAGCATGACCTGTCGGCCGGGAGTTAATAAAAATTTTTTTTACACATAGGCTGAAGCGGCGGGGCAGGCAGGGGAAGGGGTTGATTTTTTACTACACAGGGTTTTTGAAATTTTTTTTTTACCTTTTTTTTTCAGCTTCGGTGAGCTGCCCCTACGATTCCATCAGCCCTGAGCTGGTGTAATCGTAGGGCTGTTTCCGCATAGAGCAGACTGGTGTGCATGGAGTATTTAAATGAGAAAAGCAGAGCTTTTCTCATTTAAATATCCTGGCACACCCCCCTTTGGAGTCGAAATCAGATGCAGGCGGATACCATAAACTCCGCCAGCAATCCGACTTCCTTCCGCATTTTGCGCATGCGCAGTCCCTTTAAAAAGCATTGCATCCGTGTGAATTTCACACGGATGCGATACTCTGAATCAGTTCCTAACTTATTAACTTGACTTGACGTACCAAAGAAACCGCAAATAAATTCCACCATATTTACCACTCCTTGGCATTATATAGCACTTGTCCATCAAGCAAATATCATAAATACTATCAAAACATTAAAACAATAGTGCAAAGACTGGGAAGAGAAAAGTAGGCTGCTAGTGGTGCACACACCTGTGCTAAGGAGCCATTATTTAATAAAACAAATATAGAAATAATTCATACAGTGGTAATACACATGGAAACAATTCTACCCAAGTCCACTTGTCATGGTAGAATTGACTGGTAATTGATCAATAAATCAGATAATAAAGTCAAATGATTGATATCAACAACAATATTAGGCTCAATAAATTATGGAATAATACATTTATATAATAAATGATAGAAAATTGATGAAAAACATTATTGAGATAATTATATCATGACATGATTAAGGAAAAACCATAGCAGCAAGTCAGTTAGGTAATTAGGTCACTGTAGTCAATATAAATAAAAAGTAACCTTTAATTCATTAATCAAAAATGGAAGTTCATGTGTTAAAATATATTAAATAAATGGAAGGTGAAATATTCAAGTAGGTAAGTGACCTACTTACCTTTGACTTGCTGCTATGGTGTGTGCACCACAAAGAGCTTACTTTACTCTTCTAAGTCTCTGCACTATTGTTTTAATGTTATTGGGCTGGATCCAGAGGTAAGAGCCACTGGGGACTTACGCCAGTCTTTTGTGTAAGCCCTTGACTAGGAACATCGGTGCATGCCCATGCTGTACATCTGAAGGTACGATGAAGGGGCTGACCTTTCATATTCAACTTCCATATCCCTGCCATACAGACAAGGATAGACAATTAAATGAAGGGTCAGGGCGGGGAAGAACACATACGCATTGTTCCACATCCAAACGGACGCAGATAAATGCAAAACTTAAAGTACGTGTCCAGATTTACTACCGTTAGAAGAGAGTCCTGGGGGTGAGCACTTCCCTGTATGCTGCGTAATTTTGGAGGTCTGGACCATTGTCTTTAGCTGCATGGTGCCACCACTCCCAACAAGTTATGATATAGTTCATTTGAGAATAACTATAATGAAAAACACAGCGAAAGAAAAGTAATATATGTATATATAAATAATGGATGAATTCACCAAGGGCAACCAAGTATTTCAAATTACTAACTTTTAATAATAATATTCAATCTTATAAAAACAAATTGATCTGTATCTGCATTAATCATATAAAATAGGATAGTCACATATAATTATTAATAAAAATCTTAAAATATATACACTTGCACACATTTCATATATTAGAAGCGCGGCCTGTGTTTTCTTTTTACTTTTACTAGTTTTACTTTGGGAGCCTGACCCCTCCCCAATATGGCTGCTGCACACTATTGAGAATGGCAGGAGTGTTTTAATATAGACCTCTTGAGTACACATATAGCAGATGGATAGGGACTCACGTACAGGAGATGCCTTGACGCTGGGCAGGTGAGCTTAACCCAATATAGCTATATTGTGAACTAAACCTCCTTTTTATGCATGTGCTGGCACATAGTGTTATATAATGTTTGTTTGGAGCGCTGGACCTCTCTTTTGTTCCTTGTAGTTACACAGCAGTCACTTTGGTCCTTGGCTGCACCTCTAAATTTATATACACACTTGCACATATTTCATATATTGAAGTAGAAGCGTGGCCGGTGTTTTCTTGTTACTGTTACTAGTTTTACAAATCGAAATAATGAAGTAAAAATCCAACACATAGTAGTATGCCACATCTGAAGAATTAGCAGTCAAAGTCCGCAATTAGGGTTTACTTCTCCAGCCGCCGGGCTTCCCGCTGGGTGGTGTGTATGTACTCGGGTGCACTCGATACAATGTAATAAGTAATAAATGTAATAAGAATAAAATAAGTACAAGTGTTCAGCAAGATATTACCTCCGTGGTTAGAATATAGTATGTCCTAGTTATATGTCCAAGTTCTGTGATAAAATGCAAGTGCCAAATTAGATCTCTGATCCAAATGATTCAGAGTTTTCAACTGATGTCAGCAGCGGCAGAACAAGCAGCAGATAACTATAGCTTACGCGTTTCGTCCCACTCCCGGAACTTTTTCAAAGCCTTGTTATTTGGGAATGATATTCGTGTATACAAAGTGTTTGTGTGAATTTTTGGAACTATTATCTTAATTATGAGTCTGTGTGAATCCCCTTGTGGATTCTGTTTGTGGTACCAAAACATGTATAACCCCTACAACTTGCTACACTGACTGGTCATTGTAATTCCATAAAAATATGTTCAATGGGCCGGAAGTACGGAACGAATATCCATACATCCTGCATTGTGATGTGTGGTCCAGGGCTCTGGGCATGCACATTAATTAATGACATACGATTTATGCATCCAGCTTGTGTAAATCCCCTGTTGTTCTGAAGTCTCCATCCAGGATCCAGTTCAAAGTTCTTTGTTTGCACAAAAACTAGCTGGTGCTTATCTGTGTACTCGAACTTGTTGTCTTATAGCACATTTAGCGCCTATAGCACTTGTACTACTTACTTTGCCCATATCCTTGCATGTAAAAACGTAATTGCAATTGAATACTCTAAAGAACTACATAACTTCTTGTTGTTCTTTAAATAAAGGTTAGCAATGGGATACATTTTTTTCTTCTAAAGCACTTACATAACATGTTGATGTTATATAAATAAAAGCTTACGAATAAGATTAACATTTTTTTCTTCAAAGGCCCTACATACTGTGTTGGCGTTATACATATAAAGGTTATAAATAGCCAAGACACTTATTAGCAGTTACATTAGAAATGCGCCAGTAATAAGACAATATTGATGATATATAATGAGCCACATATACATGGCAAGGCCAAGTTATACTAATGGTTAGGGTCAATGCTTCTCTGCTAGTAAACATTTGATGTTTTAGTGTGACTCAGTATTGCTATGAGGTGACTTTGAAAAATGACTTGCATCACAGAGTGTGACTTGATCAAGGAGATTTACAAAGGTTATATGGTGTTATGATAGTCACTCTGAATGTGGCAGGTAATTCTAGGCAGAGGAGGGATTATGGATGTAAAAGATTAACATTTCCCAGGGGCTAGTTAAATATTTAAACAGTGTTCAGACGGCTTTAATAATTCTAGTGCATAAGTATACAGAAGTTGCATGACATCATTTTAATAGGTAGCAGCTTTTAAGCAAGATGAGAGGATCAAGATGGGTTGTTTCAGTACCCTGTAATATAGGTGCTCCTTTAATCTTTCCCTGCCTTAATCAAATAATGGACATTAAATGTAAAATGCAGTTGGACAACTATAATACAAACATAATATTCAGTTACAAAGAAAAAAACCCAGTATGGTTCATTATAATTTTTTTTTGACAGATCGGGTTTGCCTTCTACAACTTATTATCAGGGGAAAATTAACCATGAAAGTATAATTCCATTTAGTTATATCAGATGAGTAGTCAGCTTTTAACATGAAGAGGAGCAATGATATAAAAATATGCCCTTTGTTATAAATGGGACATACTGAACCCCATTGTCTGGGTAGCCCCACAGGGCCTTACCGGAAATGTGTCAGTAGGAATTATATAGGAGGAGGAGTGGTTGGTTTCCCTGCATCCTTCTGGCTGCACCTCTGGTTTGCTTTCCATTAAATATTGTAGACCCACACTTTTATATTTGGCAATAGATAGTGGTGCCTGGTCAGCTGTGGAGCAATATTGTTTGGCTTGCTTGCTTACTTTATGAAAAAGACACTGCTGTACAAACATCTACACAATGCAGCTCATCTCCTGAACTTATGTTAACTTCCCTACATATATAAGCGCCACTTATTGATAAGATAAGAGATGGAAACTACAAAGAAAACTGCTATTTCCCTATCAATATTTTTATAATCTGTTATGAGAAAGGTTCCAGGGTGCAGAATTTATGTTGTCAGGTGGTGTTCCCCAGAGCCTCTGATGGTGGGGTTGGATTTGGCTGCACCCCAACAACAGGTCGCAGTGCCCAGAACCAGACTCGTAGGAGAGAGGAAGCAGGGAAAGGCCAGACTTAGACAAGTGCATGGCACAGAACAAACTAAGGAATGAAATCCAGATAGATGCAGATAGACTGCAAAGACAGACACACTGGAGATGAATGGTAGAATCTGCAACAGTGATATGCCGATAGATTGCACAGACAGACACACTGGAGATGATGGTGTACTCTACAACAGTGATATGCAGAGAGATTGTACAGACAGACATACAAGATGTCAGGCAAGGCTGAGAACCGACAGACACAGCAACAGTGATATGCCGATAGATGCACAGACAGACACACTGGAGATGATGGTGTACTCTACAACAGTGATATGCAGAGAGATTGTACAGACAGACATACAAGATGTCAGGCAAGGCTGAGAACCGACAGACACAATGTAATAGCAGACAGGCTAGGCTGAGACTGACAGACACAAGGTAATAACAGACAGGCTAGGCTGAGACTGACAGACAGGGTACACACACTGAAACACACACTACCAGGAGGGAGGACAAAAGGCAGACAGGTGAGGTAAGACAGGGCTGTAGAAAAGGCACAAAGGGAGACTGGAAGGCAAACACACAAATAGCAAATCACAGAAATAATGAACAGCAGGCTGGACGGACAGAGACGCTGGAAGCTATGACCAGTAGAGAGGCTAACAGGTGGCAGCTATTTAAAGGGAGAGCCGCATCCCCATTGGCTGCTGATTGCACATGGCCAAAGAAGAGCTAGGGAATCCCAGCTGCAAGTTAATTAGGCAGGATCCCTAGCAAGGAGGAAAGCTGCATGGAAATCCAGGACCGGAATTCCTTACTGAAGCACAGAGACACAATTACACGCTGCTGCCATTTGCAGCATGTAACATAATTAAGACAACCATGACGCTGGTAAATCAGTGACTACACTGTGCTTCCCCTTTCCTATGGGAATAGCATGTCAAAAACACTTTGTAAGTTTAAATGAACCTCACTCATAGACCTTCAGGATGGTGACCTCCATATAGAGAAATATACTGGCATATACTTACCCATCCCCAGCTATCCCCTGCTGTGTCCAAACTAACGATCAATACAGCAGGAAGAGTCAGGAGAAAGGAAGAGCCAAATTTTGGAGGAAACGCCAAAAGTAATCAGTAAAGTAAGATGTAATACATTCTCAAAATACATAGGACTCTTTAGTCACAATGGGCCTGATCCAGACCTACGATGTAGCGCTGAGCGTACTAACGCTTATTTTTATTTTTATGTTATGCTCTTTACCCCTGCTTTTGTGGGTGTTAACGCACTTGCTAACATACATACTTGCTAACATTTATCTGTGTGGTCACAACACAGAATGAAATACTTTAATATTTAAATGCCCACTAGTATCCATTGACGCAGTTTAGTGTGGGTCCCTGATGCGAACTGCCCTATTTCGATAGGGCCTTTCTCTCCCAGCCAGTTTGATTGCTTATGCCTCAAAAGGTAAGTAAATATTGTATCCCTAACCCACTCCCTAACCTTAACCCTAAGTCTCCCCCTGCAGCCTAACTCTAAATCACTTCTCCGGTGGTCCGGCGGCGGCACTTACGAAAATGAATGGGTGAGTATGCGAATCGCATACTCACCCATTCAGAAAAAAAAATTCTCATTTGAAATGGGGACAGCCGAAAAGCAATGGGGACTCGCAACGGTCACAGTTGCACATGCATCTGAGCAACCTGATTAAAACACAATCTGCTCAATGCAGATGTCCAACTAATTATACTTCTGAAAGGGGTGCCAGATGCTCTTAAGTTGAGAGCTTTGGACCTGATTCAGAATTATGTTTGAAATGCGTGCGCAACTTAAGAACGTACGTGACGTAAGCACGTATATAAAGAACGGAAGGAATAATTATAGGAATACCCACTTTTAAGTTGCGTCCATGCCTAGTTCATGCGCGTACTTGTTCTGTGCCTAAGTTTGGCACGGACATTCCGTGCATGCGGATGTTGCGTCTGTACTTGGGGCCTCATTTACAAAGGACGATTTTTTCCTTGTGATATAAAATCACACCATCTCGCAGTGATATTGATGTGATATTTTTCCCCAAATCACCTTATTCAGTAAAAAACGATTTTGATGCGATTTAAACAATATCACATGAGATGGTTTGATTTTAAAATATCAATATCGCAGTGATTTTTATATATTAATCGTGGAGATATAATATATCACAATGTTAAAGTATAGGAGAAAGGTTTTGATTTGCAAATCGTCTCATGACAAGCAAATCGCATTTTGTAAATGAGGCCCTAAGTGCTGCATGGCTGACATCCTTAGCCATGCTGTCCTGATATAACTACAAGGCTCAGAAATGATGAGCCTTGTAATAATATCAGCGGCAGCATGGCTGTGTGTGTCCCTGTGTGTAGTGTAAAAAAAAAAAATATTGGTCACAATAAACATACATTAAATATTAAAATACAGTATGCATGTAAACAAGTTATAAACCCTATCTAACATTGTCCCCTACTGTGTGCACTTACCTGCTGTTGTCATCTCTCCTAGGCTATGTGTAATGTGTGTATTGTGTCCTGTGTATTAAATAAAAATCTTTTTACACTCACAGTTTGATATCCTCTTTTTTTCTTTATTTCTTATAGCTGAGATGAATTTTCTTTACTTGATTGAAGTCTTCCTCTCCGGTGGCCAGTCTTCTTTCTTCAGCTGCTGGTGAACGCTGCAGGACGCTGCAGAACTTCTTCTTCCCGTCAGGATCTCTTCAAATGCCGCTGATGCTGCTAGGGGGCAGTACTTTTTATAGTGGAGATGACGTCACAAACAGTAGAGGACTGACGTCATCTCCACTGATACAATACACACATTACACATAGCTTAAGAGAGATGACCGCAGCAGGTAAGTGCACACGGTAGGGGACAATGTTAGATAGGGTTTATAACTTGTCTACATCCATACTGTATTTTAAGATTACATGTATGTTTATGGTGAACGATATTTTTTTTTTTACACTACACACGGACACACACATGGCTGACATCGTTACCATGCTGCCACTGATATTATTACAAGGCTCATCATTTCTGAGCCTTGTAGTTATATCAGGACAGCATGGCTAAGGATTTCAGCCATGCAGCACTTATTTTCTGACACACAAAAACACATGTCAACTCTGTTAACATTTAAAATCAAACGATTTGAGCCTTTCTGAATACCGCGATGTGACTTCAGAGGCTCAAATCACGCGATTTCACACAATTTAAAAAAAATCGAGCTTTGTAAATGAGGCCCTTGGAACTTCATAATGAGCTGTACATTATTGATGTTTAATCTTGTTATGCAATGATTCTGAACCTTTGATTTCACCCATTTACTATGTACTAGTTGTAATTAGCTATAATATATATATATCTAAAAGTTTAAAAATAATATATTTCCAAATTTACATTTGTACATGTTATTGTGCATGTGTTTTACTAATCATTAAAACACATTTTGTGCTTAATGCATTTAAAGCTAACAGGGTTTTTATTGTTTTATTAATGAATTAAATTAAATTATTAATAATTTATCTCTCTTTTTATATATTTATATATAGGTTAATATATTTTATAAGATTCCTGTTTTATTGTTTATTTTAAAATTATAAGATAGATAGATTTTAACATGTAATTCCAACATCTTTTGAAAAAAATGTGTTTACAATAACTATGCTAAACATAAAAAAAAACAACA
The DNA here is from genome assembly GCA_011038615.1 of Limnodynastes dumerilii. Classification (NCBI taxonomy): domain Eukaryota; kingdom Metazoa; phylum Chordata; class Amphibia; order Anura; family Limnodynastidae; genus Limnodynastes; species Limnodynastes dumerilii. Next base: position 391,594 of record WWET01000363.1, read on the forward strand.
AAAAACATATAAAAAAACATTTTACCTTGTATGATAGAAAGCTTTTTCAAACAGTTTTTTTTCTTCACCCCTGAACAGCTTGTAAAGTGCTGCTGTAATTGACAACATGTGCAACATGTAATCTAATTAAAAAGCCTTGCTGTCTCTAATAACAACAGTCCTGTTTTCTTAAGTTCAATGCTCAATATAAAACCTACCAACATATGCAACTGAATGGCCACCTTAGGAACCTCATATATGTGTTCCTAAGTTCAGCACGCAAGTTAAGAACCACGTCCTGAAATCTATTTTGAATTATGAGACACATTCTTTCTTCTTATATTACGTGGAAGGATTTAATTTCTGCATTTTTAAGTGCACAGAGTCCGTTCTCAAGTTATGTACACATTGGGTGTACAGCACATGCACACTTCAAATTCACGCAACTTACCATATGTAAGTTACGTGCGTATGGAATTCTGAATCGGGCCCTTATTATTACAATGTACAGTATAGGGTATGAGCGGTGACAGTGTGCGTGGGTCCCAGTGTTGTTTGTAGCCTACTGCATTTCTTGTATTGTTTCCTGTTCCCTGTTTTTCCCTGTATATCTCACTGTAGTTTTTCTTATTCCTTTACTAGTTTCCTGTTATGTAGTTATCTGATTTGCACATTACTGTAGTAAACACTTTTCAGTTTCTTTATTCTGTGCATGGTTATTAGTGTTTCTCTACACTTGGGCTGCTTCCTTGGATTGTGACCTGCTGGTTGTTTGCAGATAAGACTGTCCCCACCAGTGCAGTCATATAACATAGGACTATTTACAAACATCCTTTTCATATGATAAAGCCCGTTTCATGTGAAAACGGGCTTTATCATATGAAACCGAAGAGTTCCTTATTTACAATGCTATCATTGCCATGGAAACCATGGCGACGATCTCATTAACCCTCCCAATCACTATTTACTAAGTGTCAGCGCGGATTTTAACAATCCGCGCCGACATGTTAAAGAACGCCACCTGAAGATGGCGTTAGGGTAAGTATTCCAGCGCTCTCCCCATATAAACCCCTTTTCCTCCCCCTAATAGCTGTTATTAGGGGGAGGAAGAGGGGGGTACTGCTGGAATACAGTTTAGTAAAAAATCTCTATTAAAATCTAAGTAAAAAAAAAATGAAAAAAATATATTAACTAGTTTTAATAAAATGTTATCTAATAAACACATTCAATTACAAAAAAACACCAAAAAATTGTAACAGAAGCTTTAAAACTTACCTGTCCGGGCGCGCGTCTGGCTCTGATCTCGGCGCATGCGCAGTGAGCTTGCCTTTTGAGACTTGAAATTTTCAAAGTCCCAAAAGGCATCTACTGCGCATGCGTCGGGATTCCAGCGCAGAACGATGTCAGCGAAAGTCTCACTGACCGCCGTGGGACCTCGCTGATGGGGTGTGAGGCGCAGCGAGCCTAGTTGCTATCATTAGCGCTAAAAGCGCTAATTATAGTAAATAGAACCCATATTCCTCTTCAACATGAGTCAGTTGGATTCGAAGGCATACTTTCTTAGTCCACATCCGATATGATGGAACCTTTCTGGACCCCACCCCTTCTTCCTCCTAATCCTATCTCCTCCCCTCAGAACCCCTAAAAAGTTAAACAAAAATAACAATTTGTTATGACTTTCTTAATGCTGGCCATCACAGTATATAATTATGTTCTATAGTAGGTACAAGGCTATGTTATCCCTCAGAATAAATGTTGGTTAATATCTACCACTGCAGTTACTAGCACTGCCAATGTTTGTTGTATTTATGTGTAAGATTGTCATTTAATATTTAAAGGGACAAACAATGGATATAAAAGAATGTGCTGTCAATAAGATTTTATATGTATATTTGACTTTCACATTTTTTTAACTACTGTGAAGATAGTATTCTATCATGTAAAAGACATTTAACTAAATGATTATTATTTGTACAAATCATGCAATTTTATAATTTGTAAGGCATTCAACTGGCATTGGTAAGCTGGCTCTTTATAATATGTTTAGGTGTCAGTCTGCACACATATATGCTAAAATATGTGCTTTGTTTGTTAATGTTTTTCAGATGGACTCATCAACTCATTCAACTGTGATTCAGTCCCTATGTGTATTATCCATAGAATACAATATTCTTTAATCTACCACAAAAAGCATATTGTTCATGTTATGTAACATTTTAAATCTGAATACAAACAGTTAATATAGTGCCAGCTGTGCTTTAGGCAACACGTTTTACAAAATTAGAGTAACAAAACCTGTGCAGGTGAAAAGGGGGATTTTCTTGTTTTTATATACACCTGGTGCTATTTAAATAGTTAAATAGAGCAGGTGGTGACATAATACAATTCCTGACTATGCCAGACAGTAACTAATGAGGACAGACAACATAAAGATATATACGTATGAACAGTTCTGGTTCACTGCAAGCTTTTATTAATAAGTACATGTATCTGAAAAGAGACAGACGGCTGGTTAACCATGCAAAAACACTCAAAATAAAAAGTGAGAAACTGTTTCTGGTTAGCGATAATAGATTAATGTCATTTTAAAAAAACAGAAAAACTGAAAAACAAAACAAAACAGAAATGTTTCCATGCCCTTTAAAAGATTGACAGCTTCTTTTTCTTTAAAATGTAGTTATTACAGAACTAAAAGATCATTAGGGGCACTAAAATTGACACTGTTGTGTGTAATGTATTGTATTTGATGTGAGTGTTGTGAGAAAATAAATATCCACAGATCTGTTCTGTCAAGTGATGGGGTGAATTCACAGACATTTCCTTCCTTTTCCACTCAGCTCCCACACAGACAGTTTCACCATACTTTGACCATCAGGGTTTGGTTAGCTTTTAGCCTGGGGGCATGATTTGACTCTAAAGCCTATTGGGAATATTTTGAAGAAAGAAATGGCAGGTGGTTCACAAACCAAGCCCAATACAGCCCAGTAGATGCTTTGCCTGCAGATCATATGCACCTCTGCTGACTGGTTTTTGCATAGTTGATGATAAGCACAATATACACAATGGTCCAGAATACAATACAAGCGCCCCCGAGCCTATCACAATGGATGAAATCTCAGGTCTTAATGTTCATACATTTAATCATTGTTCTTCCAAATGTATTCAAGTTCTTACTTTCTGCCTCAGGAATTGTCCCACACAGTCCCTCTGTGTCTTATCCCGAAGATTTGAAGGATTTCTGAAATTGGGATTGTTCGGGACCTGGAACAGGAAAGAAAAGGTGTGAGTAGCCCTTTGTGAATATTCATACTTACCTGGTAGTTGTCTGGCTGCACAAGGTTGCTCTCTCTGTGTTTCATCCTGAGGGTAGAGACGGGGAGGACCATCGTGCGGGAACCCTAGAATAAGAGAAAAAGAAAAAGAAAAAAAGAGAAAAGAACAAAGAACACGATTTATGCCTGCAATCAGGGGTGTCACAACTTTTTTCCTAGCTTTTTATAAAAAAAATTGTGCCGTTGCAAAGCCAAAGGGGCGTGCCCAACCAATTATGGGCGTTTTTAACCCAGTGGGGGTGTGGTCAAGGTCTGCAGCCAGTACTTTGATCATGTCTCCAGCCCCCCAGTATTCCCCATCATGTGCCACCAGCCCCTCCCCTAGTACTCCCCCTGTACTCCCTGTCTGACATGCACATTTTATGGTCCACTACTGTGTAAGCTGGCCTGTGTGTGAATTAAAGTGAGTTGACTTCTACTCGCCTAACCCCTTTTACAGACACACAGTACACATTGATCCATGCGTAACTAAATAGTCATAATTTATTTTTATTTTTTTTACATTCATTATCTGCATTACTTTTGTATTTAGAGATGTTTTTGCAAATATTTTGAACTTCTGATACAAATCTTAATATCTATAACTACTACAACTATCTTACTATTGGGACCAATATCATTTGAGTGTCGAATTGAACATTCTTTTAACCACAATACAAAGGAAGCCGAAGCTTAAAGTTAACACTTACCATGCCGCCGCCAATCAAGTCCACATGCGAGCATGTCCGCATCACAGCTGCCGGTCGGAAGCCCATCGATANCAACTATCTTTGGGACCAATATCAGTTGAGTGTCGAATTGAACATTCTTTTAACCACAATACAAAGGAAGCCGAGGCTTAAAGTTAACACTCACCATGCCGCCGCCAATCAAGTCCACATCACATGATG
>WWET01000363.1:402172-415827 GCA_011038615.1 Limnodynastes dumerilii
GAGGTCTAGCATTGTCTTGCATTAGGAGGAACCCAGGGCCAACCGCACCAGCATATGGTCTCACAAGGGGTCTGAGAATCTCATCTTGGTACCTAATGACAGTCAGGCTACCTCTGGTGAGCACATGGAGGGCTGTGCGGCCCCCCCCCCCCAATACACCCCCCACCATTACTGACCCACTGCCAAACCGGTCATGCTGGAGGATGTTGCAGGCAGCAGAAGGTTCTCCATGGCATCTCCAGACTCTGTCACGTCTGTCACATGTGCTCAGTGTGAACCTGCTTTCATCTGTAAAGAGCACAGGGCGACAGTGGCGAATTTGCCAATCTTGGTGTTCTCTGGCAAATGCCAAACGTCCTGCACGGTGTTGGGCTGTAAGCATAACCCCCACCTGTGTTTAAAAAAACTATTGTATAAATAAGGAGGATGAACAGGACTTGCTGCAAGGTGAGCAATATAGAAGCTGCTATTAACCAGTATATTCCTAGTACTTTTTAGCAGACCAGATTTACTAAGCTGTTTGGAAACGTGGAGATGTTGCTCAGAGCAACCAATCAGATTTTAGCTGACATTCTCTAGTACGTAAGAAGAAAGTGAGAGCTAGAATCTGATTGGTTGCTATAGGCAACATCTCCATTTTCCAAATCTGCAGCTTAGCAAATCTGGCCCTAAGGGTTATTGACTATGAGTGGAAGAATAGTGGCTGCAGCCTTATCACCCTATTGACTGATCACCCCTGCAGGCTTGTCACCCTATTGGCTGATCACCCCTGTAGCCTTGGCACCCTATTGGCTGATCACCCCTGCCTATGTGCATGACCGTTGCGAGTCCCCGCTGCAAGGGCTCGCATTGTGAATTAGGGACAGCCGAAAGGTGCTTTTTGGCTGTCCCTAATTCGAATCTGAACCCATTCAAAAAATTTTTTTATGAATGAGTGAGTATGCGATTCGCTTACTTACCCATTCATTTTGGGGGGATTTTTGTCACCGGGGACTTAGGGTTAGACTGTGGAGGGGGGGACATAGGGTTAGTCTGCGGGGGGGGAGACTTTGGGTTTGGGTTAGGAAGCGGGTTGGGGGAAACAGCTATCGAAGCACTGTTTTCTGTGCTCCGGCGATTGATTGCTATGCCTCATCAAGGCTGAGGTAATCGATATCCCAGGAACTGGCTGGGAGTGAATGGCCCTTTCGAAATAGGGCCATTCGCTATGGGGACCCACACCCGTGCATGACTACTGTCTGTGTATGACTGATGGATACATGAACCCCAAACTTTCTTCCTTGCTATGGTAACTGCCCTGTGTTTGGAATCCTCTTCTATGTCGGTCTAGCCAACAAGCCAATGAAGCCACGCCCCTTTTCACGACACTCATAAAACCAAGCCCCCTTTTCAAGTTAAAGATTTGTTTTTCTTTTTTATTAAATAATCATTTGGGGGTGTTTCTGGGTTACCAGAATCCCCCCATGGGTGGCCCATTGGGTCACTGACAGTCTAGCTGTGATCTTTCTTACCTTGTGTGTAGTTCCAGCAATGGCACGTGTGGACTGTTTCTTCAGCAGGCCTGCAGGGGAGCTTCTCATAGGGTAGATTGGATTAGAGGTGAGTGGTGGTCCCATTCCTCCTTCCCTCCTCCCCATCACCATAATCATTGGTGATACCTCTGTCTCCTCCTCCCCTCATGTTTGCTGCCTAGGTGTTATCCTAGACCTCTCACTTTCCTTTCTACCTAACATCCGTGCCCTCGCTCATTTTTGCTATTTCCACCTACACAACACTGCACACATCCGTCCCTTCCTTACCAATAAAGCTACCAAAACCCTCATCCACTCTAGTCATATAACATATCAACTACTGTAAACTCCTCTTCATTGGTCTCCCGCTCACCCGTCTTGCTCCCCTTCCATCTATATTCAGGCTTATCTTCCTTTCATGCCGATCTGCCTCGGCCTCTCCATTATGTCAAACCCTCCATTGGCTTCCTGTCTGTTTCAGACCTCTCTTTAAACCCCTTACCATCTCCTTTAAGACCATCTCCTCATCCACTGCTCCCTACCTCTCCATGTACACCCCTTCCCACCCTCTCCATTCCGCTAACCACCACTGTCTGACCTCCCTACTGATCATCACATCTCACACCCATGTCCAGGACTTCTCACGTGCTGCACCTCTGCACTAGAATGACCTCCCTTCTTCAGTCAGACTCTCTCCCACATTGCAGGTCTTCAAACGCTCACTCAAAGCGCACCTGTTCAGGCTAGCCTCTCCTCCACTTAAAATCCTCACTGCATCCTACATCTAACACTTCTTCTCCTGCCTTCCCCCTCTCCTCTGCTCGCACCAACAGTCCCCTTCCTTATGTCTTCTGTAAGTTCATCCATCCCACTTAGTGTGTTAGCTCACATGAGCAGAGCCCTCCATCCTAGTGTTTTTCCCTCCTCCACCACTCCCCCCTTACTTTGTACTCTCTGGTCCTCCTCTGCTACCCTTTTACCTTGTCCCCACCTGGTGGCTCCCTCTCAACATCTCACTGCACTCTATCCCCTCCTCCCTGATTTGCTAGGCTTGACACCTCACATTTTACCTTGCTGCCTGTGCTTGCTTCACTATATTTTATTTTTGTGATATTTTTATATTTATATTGTTTTTTATTATGTACTATTCTGTCCATCCCTACTCTGTATGTCTGTACTGTATTTTGTTGTGGTATTTTGTACGGCACTGTGAACACAGGACCGGATCAAGACTCCTGTACGCTTTTTGTACATGCAGGATTCTGTCCGTCCAAATGAGAGAGGGTAGTGTACCCCCCCCCCCGTCACTCCCCTCTCTCGTGCAGGCTTTATGGCAGTTACGCTGCTATAAGCCTGTCTTAAGTGATATGTGCAGATCAGCAGTGTGTACGACTGCTGATTCGCTCGTAAATGTCAAAACTCTCCCATACTGTACAATTTAAATGCTTTCCTTGCCCGCCATTACTAAGATAATAATACCTTAGCAAAAAACGTCTCACAGAATAATTTTTTGACACCTGGGAGGCTTATATGGAAATCCTACCTAATGAGGTTAAAAATCATTTGATTAGTAGTTTTAATTTTACAAGTTGGCTCCTTATGTGAGAGGTAGCCTATGACCCACCACTTACATCCCTTACGCTATCTTTATAATAACTGAGACATAACAAATGGGGGATAACAGAGTGTGCTTTGTTACTTGATTTTAGTTTCTGTATTCATTTTTGGAGGAAATGGTAAAAATAATGAGCATAATAATGATTGAGGCATTTTTGCATTTCATAAATGATATTCTTATTGTACGGTGTGTGATTGGAAAAATTAAGTATTAAAAATAAAAAATGTATGTATGGTCCTCCATTTTACGCAAGCAATTTGTTGATGCTCCGTCTGGTCCTTTTCACGATATATTTTCCTGTTTCCTCCATTTTGGTCCTATTGAGATTCTATATTTTCAGCAAGATCACTATTTTATATTTCTATATGTATGTATATGTATTAGCTCTACTAAGGTGCCCCAATGGGACTCTAGATATGTATTTCTTTACATGGGACTAATGTGTGCCTGAACGTTTATTTTTCTCTGCTACCTTGGGAATCTAATATCAATAAATATGGCTGAAAGGGTCTGAATAGAAGAATGCTAAATATTGTACATACTGCTCCCATTTTTCATAAAAAGTCTATTACCTCCTCTCAAGATTCTGATTTATCCTTCTCTGAAATGCAATCTTCAAGGGATACTAAAACTGACCCTACAATCTAAGTCGCTATTACCAATCTAGCCAACAATATTAAATTAACATTTCATTCCTTTCTTGTGTTTTGAAAAATGAACACGAAATGCACGTCAAGAGCTATGATGGTGTGGCTCCCTTGTGCACAGGGACGCCGCTACTGAGACCTGTCCATCACGCAGCCCCACGTGTAGTAAGTGCAGGGATAGCATACGTACCCGGACCAGGGGAAGCGCTGGCGGTGAGGCCGCTAGCCGTTGATTTAGGGACAGACTTTGCCTCAGTTAGCTTTGGGCTGTTCTTGTCTCACCTGCTACCTCCCCCTGATGACCTATGGACTTGATAAGTAACCCTGCTTCCCACTCACTTTGTTATTATACCATTAACTATTGAATTTTCTATCGTTGTGTGTTATTACAGTGTACCATCTGTGGACAGCTTTATGTGATTTTATATTTCGTTATGCATCATTATTTATTAGAATATATAATAAAAGTTCATTTTTAACTATGCTATGGACTTTAGGCGTGCATTCATAAGGGTTCTAGTCTGACTGATTGTGTATCAGTCATTGTTCTTCTTGTACACAGATAGTGACCAGCTTTACTATTACACTGTTATTTAGACTTGGGCTAAAAACATAACCTCTCAACTCTAATACTGTTTGCAACAGATATAACTCCCCTGCAATAAACATGGTTTAGCCCAGGAGTAACTTTCCTCTTTTATTTTTAAGCTCCTTCTTAAGTCTGAATGAGGCCCTATGTCTTTATTATCACATTGTTCCTTTAATTAAGCAAATTGGCCCTGTATTGATGACGGGCCCCTATTAGCTGCGGGCCCTGGACAGTAGTCCCGACTGTCCCCCTTTGATGGTGGCCCTGTACACAGATACATACATAGATATATATATAGCCATATTTACATAATGGATGTATGTGTGAGTTGTGTATAGTTAGATTGATAGCTAGATGTAATTGTGTGGAAATATATGGATACATTGTGAGCCTGACCCCTCCCCAATATGGCTGCTTCACACTTTTCAAATGGAAGGAGTGTCTTAACACAGACCCACTGAGTACACATATAGCAAAGGAATAGGGACTCACCTACAGGAGGTGCCTTGACGCTGGGCAGGTGAGCTTAAGCCAATATAGCTATACTGTGAACTAAACCTCCTTTTTATGTATGTGCTGACACATTGGGCCTGATCCAGACCTTCACACATGAAACGCCCTTGTGCGTAGCGTATTTACTCCAGCGAAGCACTTCCCTAGGCACTCCCCTCGGTCGTCTGTATTTATGCCGTCTTACGCCGGCCAAACCCTACCCTATCTTTTCTGAGAGTAACCACGGGCGTGCGTAGGCTCCTTGCGTATTTACACCGCTTAGCACGCCCATACTTTAAGATTTAAATGCCTCACCCCGCCCTCAAAGCATAATTACGGCTTTCGTGTGGCTGGCACGCCCCTTCGTGTGTTGTTACGAAGCCGGTACGCTCAAGGCCCATACGCTCTGAATTTGGTTGTGTAACATCTGCCGCACGCATGCGCAGTAAGTACTAAAGGGCGCTTTTACGCTTACAAAAAGCGTAAAAACAGGTCCGAGCGTAGGTCTGGATCTGTCCCATAGTGTTATATAATGTTTGTGTAGAGCACCGGTCCTCTCTTTTGTTCCTTGTAGTTACACAGTGGTCATATGACATATGAGATTGTTTAACACATCTAAATATTTTGTATTTATCCCAGTACTGTTTGTAACATATATCTATTTATTTTAATTTTCTATGGTTAGTATTCATTTTAGCTGTGGAATCTGTTCTAAGTGGGGAGATGCTGATCACATGTGATAGTCGATAGCAGTTTCCTCCTCAGATTTCTTTGGGACACAAGAATTAAGAAATGCACTGACAAAATTACAGAGGCAAATGTCTCCTAATTTGCATTGAATATATAAACTTAAATAATTACATATTTAAATGACAATGTAAAAACTAGAAAGATGGATTTTTGTTCAACAGTGAATTAAGAGAACTGAACTGCAGGACTTATTTTTTTTCCATACAAACATCGACATGATAAGATCGCTCTTCCTAAGCAGTAGACAAGCAGGAAACAAAGTTTCCTTCCGCAAGATCCAACAGCATTCAAAATTCAGTCTTTTTTCATTCATAGTTTTAAATAGATTAAGGTTTCCTGAAGCTATCACTGACACAATTTTCAGTTGGATAAATTTATTTTCAAAACATGCATGTTCAAATGTGTGACACATTTACTTACATTGTAAGATACAGTATGTGCAATATACACAGAGGAGACCAAATGAGAGAACTTCATTAGTTTGTAGCAGAAATGACATGTTTTCAGGGTTAATGGACCAGATCCAGAACGCTGTACACTAGAGTATTTAAGCCCGTGCATTAATGTACGTACCTGCTTTTTACCATGTGCGCATGCACGCCATAAGTAATTACGATTTTGTGAGATGTACGCGTGATCCACGGTTACATACATGAAAGAATACACTAACGTAATTAAGGGGGCAGAGTCATCGTAGTAGAAGGGCGTTCCCCATAATGCTAATGATTGTGGTGGGCGTGAGAACGTAGTTACTCTGGATCCACAGTTAGTCAACCACAACATACATTGTTATTATAAAATGGACATTACATTTTATTTAATATGGTTGACTAGTGTAGGAAATAGTGTTCATGTACAATTTTTACAATTTAACATTTATAAATAATTTAGAAGGTCTGATTACGTGGCTAAATTAAACAGGATTATTTTGGTCTCGTCTTTTGTTAGCCCATTTAACTTAGATTATAAAATATTTATATGAGGAAAAACAAATGGTCAATTAAATGTGTGACAAATGTCTTCCTAGTGCTGGTAGTAGTAGTAGTATTAATCATTATGTCCTGGATGTGTGCAATTTTATATTGCTTACATTTTTATGTTAATTATTGCAAATGTTGATGAATTATTCTCAATTTGAACATATTTATAATATTATAATTAATAATAATAATAATATTATAATTTCACATTTTAAAAAGCCTAATGATGTAAAACTTGACCCATAAAATATAACAATTTTCTGTAGCAGCAGCAGGTTTACTGTTGGAGATTTTATTATCATCCTTTACAGTGGGTAACTGGCCTCATTACTGTGTGCAGGATCTCATTGTGTAATTACATGGGCAAGGTAAAAGCTAATGGATGTCATGTCCAATGAATGATGAATACCATAACAATAAAAAACAGGAAAACAGAACTAGTTTGTTGTCCCTTTTCTCTATCATTTCATTTTATGGACAACAGAGATTAGGGAAAATTGCCATTACGTGCTACGTTATTAGGTGGCATGTAGACATTTCCTTTGCATTTTTGCATATTTTTCCCTTTCAAATCCCTTTTGCTTTAGATAAATGTGGGATGCTGGGACCCTGATTCATTGCTGCACTTATACCTTGCTTTAGGCTCAAATATTGACATGAGCAATACTGTGTTGAACTGCAAGGGGAGGCAAATTTAAATTGTGAAAGCAGAATAAGAATTGGGAGGCAAAGTTTCTGAGCGCAACTCTAATTTACAGAGTAAACATAAAGCTATGCAATATTTGAGTTCTATGTGCAAAAGTAAAGTATTTTCTATGCATGCAAAAGAACTTTGCATGCAAAATGGTTTAGCTGAGCTGTACCCTTGCACCTGTTTTACCCTTACTCCCAAACTCTGGATCAGCCCCAGAATGCATGTCTTAAACATATTTATTTGATAGTGCTGGGATTACATGTAAACTAAATGGAAAGTTGGTAAATGATAAAAAAAAAATGTATATTATCACACACATACAAAATAATCTTAAAATTTAAAATAACAGCTCAGGAAGAGAATAGCAAATCAGTGACTCCCACTTAATCCTTTTCCTAGCATCACATGGGCGTGAAACTAATCAGAGAACGTGGGACAGCTGCACAGAAGAGTTTCCCCAGGTCTCTAGTAAATGCTATATCTTGGCCTAACCACTAGGCTTCTGGATGCCAAGTAAAATCCAGTTCAATAGCCACAGTAGAGATCTGATGAAGCTGCTACAAAAAAACATTAGTCCAATGGCTGGAATACTTTTCATACACCTATTTTTCTAATAAAAGAGCCAATGAGCAAATAATTTATCTCGAGAGGTCCTAATTTACAACTCAGCTTAGTAGATATAAAAGTGTCCAGTATTTTTTGGCTATGTACATAAATAGCTAGCAATTATTTGACTGAAATATGAAAATAAAAAAATGAACGGCTCGATTTCTTGCAGTGTGTTGAAAAGATTTCTTTTGAAGGCTGGCAAAATAGACAAAAAAAAATGAGACCAGATAATTAGATTATTCAGTCTATCTGAACAATCCAACCAACAGTGTGCTGATTCTATTAGAATGGATGCAGGAAGTAAGGGAAGTTGGAGGATCATACAAATTATCAGATAGGGGGCTGATTCTGAGTTTTAGAGCAAGGGCTAAACAGGTGTAAGTGTACAGCTCAGGAGGAGGAGGAGCATCAGGCTGCAAGCCAGGAGCCGGTGCAGAAGGAGGAGGAAGAGCCACAGGAGGAGGAGGCTGAGCATGAGGAGGAGGAGGAGGAGCATCAGGCTGCAAGCCAGGATCGGTGCAGGAGGAACAGCCACAGGAGGAGGAGGCTGAGCACGAGGAGGAGGAGGAGTAGGAGGAGCCGAGGTTGGATGTGGACATTACGGAGCATGGAGAGGATGCAGTCGGAGCAGGGGATTTTGTTGGACTGTTTGAATTTTCAATTTGTATCAATATGCTAACAAAATATTGTTGCCTAGCTTGACATCTGGTACTGTTAATTTGAATAGCACACATCCTTTGTAAAAATTAAGCTTGGATTATTTTGTTATAATGTCCATTGCTGAACTGAATGACAAGGTCAAACAAGTAAATTTCCAATCAAGTAAATAAACAAAATGTATGAAGCAATTTAGAAACATTATAAATATTTGTGTGCTATGGAAATTTTTTTGTGACAAATCTATTCTTAAGTACCTTTTAGATGCAGTAAAGTAAAAACATGTTTTTTTTTGTGTGTCCCAACAGGAGACCAGGAGAATATCCGAGAGGACCCCCTGTATCCCCAAATCCTTGCCATGCTGCATATGTTGCAGCATCTGTGCCAATTGGCCCCATGCCTGGAAATTCAACTAAGAAGAGGGCCCTGAGTTGAATTTGTGAATAGTTATTTAAACTTGTATGTTTTCTTTTGTTTGTATTTAAAATTACACATTGTTGCTGTTGTTTTAAAAAAATTACATATAAAGTTTTATATTTTAAAATATTGTGGTTGGTCTTTTTTAATCAGGAACTAGCCATTATTACAAAATTAAGCACTTATTGTGACATTTATACCACACATAACAAAAAAAAACACCCAAAAAAATAAAATACTAGTATCATTTTAACATTATATATTATTTGTACGAATTATATTAGAATTAACAGAATTAATTAGCTACATACAATTACATAAAAATAGATTTTCATTCTTAGTATGTACACTTTCACATTTTATATGTGTGAACACCAAAAAACAAAAGAAACACATTTTACAAAAAATTAATGACATAGCAACATGCTGGCTACATCAGCCTTGTTCCTTCTCATGAGGATCAGCTGTGCGTTTAAGGTATTTGTGATCCTGAGTTAAGGTATTGATTAAGTACGTTAGAGTACGGTTGTGTGTATTTACGCCCATGCGATCCAAAATTAGACTACGAAAGCGTACGGTTGTGCGTTTTTACGAATGTTTGTGGACGTAATTAATACGTTAGTGTAAGGGGTGTGTTTAGATCATTCTCGTATGTAACGCTTTATCACACTTTTGTAATTTTCGGTAGTTACACTACGGGCGTAAGTACATCCGTCCATATGTTCACGTAGATAACTCGGGATCTACCCCAATGATTGTTAGTTTGGCCACATAATCCCTATTATGACAAATTCCCAATTATTAAAAGTGTATTATTTTATCAATTCTAAATTAATAATTGTATAATAAGCAGAGAATTCTGTGATCATTCCCAGAATCTTACAAATTCTTGTCTGAATCTGCTGTATTGAAACTAAACAGAGACCCCCAGAAACCAGCAATTAAACTCTCAAAATATTATTTCTGTCAAAAGACACCAATCAGAAGCTGGTATTATATTTTTTATTATTTATTTATTAACAGGTTTTTATAAAGCACCCACAGATTACATAGCGCTTTACAATTTAACAATCTTTATAAATACTCTGGGTAATAACAGACTGGGTGGGTAGGAACATTCCCCTATCAGTGGTTTGAGTATAAGAATAGTCTTTATCAAGCTTAAAATTTAATTCTAAATGTTGAAAAGTGTTCTGTAATGACCAGGTAGAAATGCAGTGGAAGTCCCCGCTTTGAAATATGGTATTGCGAAATAGGGACAGCCGAAAGTTCCTTTTCGACTGTCCCTATTTCAAATACCCATCTAATTTAAATTTTTTTGTTCAAAATGGGTGAATATGCCTATCATATACTAACTCATGCATTTTCGCAAAAAAGTTTGAAAACGCCGCCGCCAGACCTGCCGGGTTAATGTTAGGGTCAGGCTGTGGGGAAGGGAGGATTAGGGTCAGGTTGCGGGAAGGGTGGGTTAGGGTCAGGCTGCAGGCAAGGGAGAGTTAGGATCAGGCTGCGGGGAATGGAGGGTTAGAGTCAGGCTGTTGGGAAGGGATGGTTAGGGTTAGGCCGCGGGAAAGGGAGAGTTAGGGTCAAACTGCGGGCAATGGAGGGTCAGGGTCAGGCTGCTGGGAAGGGAGGGTTAGGATCAGGCTGCGGGGAAGAGATGGTTAGGTTTAGGCTGTTAGTGTCAGGCTGCGGGCAATGGAGGGTTAGGGCCAGGCTGCAGGGAATGGAGGGTTAGGGCCAGGCTGCATGGAAGGGATGGTTAGGGTTAGGCCGCGGGAAAGGGAGAGTTAGGGTCAGACTGCGGGCAATGGAGGCAGACTGCGGGAAATGGAGGGCCAGGGTCAGACTGCCTGGAAGGGAGGGTTAGGATCAGGCTGCGGGGAAGAGATGGTTAGGTTTCGGCTGTTAGTGTCAGACTGCGGGCAATGGAGGGTTAGGGTCAGGCTGCCAGGAAGGGAGGGTTAGGGTCAGGCTGCGGGGAAGGAAAGGTTAAGGTTATGGTAATAGAAAGGGAGGGTTAGGGTTAGAATTAGGGGAAGGGTTGGGGTTAGTTTTGCCACTTACCTTTCAGAGCACTGTGTTTGGTGCTCCGGGGATCGATTGCTATGCCTCATGTATGCATAAGCAATTGATATCCCAGCCAGTTCAAAATAGGGCCGTTCTAACTGGGGACCCACACCCGTAGAAATGGATGTGCTTCATCGTATTTTTGACAGATCAGATCCGAACAGTGGTCGGTTTTGGCAGTCTGCAATGACACAGTGTAGATACCATAAATTAAGTATTTTCTCCTAACTCTAATCATAACCTTAACCATCTCCTTCCCACAGCCTAACCCTAACATTTGTTACATGCCACCACGCTAATCATTCTCACCTTCTCTGCAGCTGGCCCTCGATGTCTTGTCCCAGTGCCCACTGTGGGAATTGCTCCCAACAGGCCATTGCATCATGAATGGCCTGCATGTGTGTTACTGGCAGCTGCTGCTCATATTAGGTGCACCTTCCTCCCTCTGTCTTTCATGGCGTTCTGGCTGCTATGTTACAGCCAGGTTACCAGACAATCAGAGCTGTAGGTGGGTATCTGCCAACCAATCACCAACCAGCAGTTCCTTTATAGAGCTGGTAGTGGATGTCCCTCACTGCCGGTTATAGCATCTGTTCCAGCGTGTTACCTGCATTCTGTTCTTCTGGTCCGAGTTTGTGACTGCTTCCTAGGTCTCCTTACCCTCCGTCCTGGCATCTCTGGTTCTGTGTTATTCCCACTGTGGTTCTCTTCCTGGTGTGAGTCTGTGTGAATAGTTACTCCCCTGTGTGTCTCTATACACTGCGGTGGTTCTCTGCTGTTCAGCATATAGTGTGCATTACATCTCACACTCATATATGTGTTATTTAGCATATTGGACCGGATCCAGACCCCCCGCATGCTTTCCCTATGTGTGGGGATCTGTCAGTCCGCACAAGAGCGGGGAAAGAACTCCCCCGTCACTTTCTTCTCTCATTCGTAACTAGTGTGAAGTACGAGTTATGTAGAAAATGGGGACTGTCCGCGCTGCCAAGGAAGGGGTGGGTGCTGATACAAGGGAAGGGGGGGGATGTCTGCTGCAATAATACTAAAAATAAGGGCTACCCAACCCTTGGAATTGGATAAAAATTAAAGTGTATGTCAAGTATTATGCGCTGACAAAAATGATGGCAGTAATACAAATAAGGTAGGTATAAAATATAATAATTTATTTAGTAATGAACAAATAAATATGCAGAAAAAACAAACAAAACGAAGATTACATAAAATCACAGTAAAACACACCAATGACTGGAACGAACACAAAGAGGAATGTACACGCAGACAGAGAGAAACAATGGAAGGAAAAAGAAAGAAAAAAGAAAAAAAGGGGGGAAAAGAGGTACCACAAATCGAAAAAATATTATTTAAAAAAAAAATAGAAAATAGAAATAGAATAAATATTATTTATAAAAAATAGAAAAAATATTGATACAACAACAAAACAAAAACTGCAAAAATTAGCAAAAACACGCAAACAATGCGCACAAAATTTTTTTTTACGAAATAGGCAAATAATATCTGTAAAAAATATTGTAAACGGCAACCATATGAATGATGTTGGCATAAGGTAGGTATAAATATAATAAATATAATGTCAGTATTAGAACTGTATATAAAGAATCTCCAAGTTCGTTAGTACTAACGCTAAAAATCCGTGCTGTAGGCTCTGTTCACGCAGAGAAGGCACCAAGGACGTGTGTACCTCGGTCCTATGGTGCTTCTAATAGAAGGGCAGACCTGTAGCTGCTGTTGGCTGTGTTCAAACAGCGTGTGGGCAAGTGTCATAAAATAGCCAGAATCGGCTTAGACTCACTCCGCTGCCACATACACTCCACGCTCCCCGGCTGGCTGAATGGATAGCGTATCTGTACAAAGATGTTGTGTCCAGTGGCCGTTGCAGCTGCAGACTACAGCGGTGATGCAGGGATGTCCAGAGGTGCTGATGATGATCCGGAGCAGAAGTGGATAGATGCCTGGCGGTATCGAGGTGTTTGGAGAGCTCTCTGTCAACGCGTTTCACCCCTCTATGTGGGAGCTTCTTCAGGACAAGGACACCTCTCTTACAACGTCAGGGTCAGCTGTGTGGGAGTTTTGCAATGGGACTAGCAGGGCTGTATTTACAGGAAAGGCCCGCTGGAGCTTCAATCAGCTGGAATGCACGTGTGCAGGTTACTTAGGTAGCAGTGCGGTAAGTGAAAGTAATGATGCTCCAATGCTATATTCGGATTAAATAGGCAAAAAGGGGAGCACTAATGAAAAGTATATAATAAAGGGTAAAATATAAAAATACTAATAGTATAAAATTAAAAATAAGAAATACAAAAGAAAAAAATATATATATAAAGAATAAAAAAAGAATTTGAAAAATGAAAAAAATAATCATAATAATAAAAAATAAATAATCAATAGTATACAAAAAATGAAGATGAAAATAGCGCAGACCGGTATGCAACCAAAAATCAACAAAAAATAGAATGATAAATAAAGGAAGTGAAAGATATCAGAAAAAACAATAGAAATCAAATGGATATGTATAGGAGTAAAAGATAAAGATAAATGAAAAGAAGAAAAGTAGGTAAATAACATATTGCCACCCTTAGGGAAGCGCATACAAAAGGAAA
>WWET01000363.1:448436-465126 GCA_011038615.1 Limnodynastes dumerilii
TGGTGCATTAATTGTTGTTTGTTTATATTTTGGCATGGGTTTTGTTTTTAAGAAGTTAACCCTGATCCAGTGGGGTTTGGGAGTCTCTATTTTGTTACATGCCGTCAGTCTGATGGCAGTGGTGTGTAAGTGCTTATACTTGTCTCCTGGTTACCTGCATCTTTTATGTTTTCTTGCGATCTCCACTCTCATGTCCTCCAAAAAGCTTGGAATGCATACCTGGTTGCAGAAGCTGACTGGGGGGCGGATCCTGTAAATAGCCGTCAGCAGAGATGGCCCTAGGTTTTGCGGGACCCTAGGCAAAGTGTGTGTGTGTGTGTGTGTGTGAATCTATATCTATATCTACTGATTTTTTTTATTACATACTACTATACTATCTATCTATCTATCTATCTATCTATCTATCTATCTATCTATCTATCTATCTATCTATCTCTCTTTCTTACCTGGTCTTATGGTTTCTTTTAAAGCAGCGTTGACATTTTCTTATATGAGACTTCCAGCTTTTCTAATGCAGAGCCAGCTTCTTCTTCTATTGATGTCTGGCTTCTTCATTGATTCCGCGCTGCAAGGTAAAGTCAACAGAGGGGTCTTTAAGAGGACTGGTTCTGGGGTGTGGGTACCCATTGCTAACAGCCTTATTTTGATAGCTGATCGCTAACAGCCAGTTTGGACCTGGGCACTCGAAGAGGCATAGCAATTGATTCCTGGAGCACTAAACACGGTGCTCCGAAAGATAAGTCATGATTCTATACCCAACCCTCTCCCTAATCCTTACTTTAACCCTCCCCTTCTATTACCCTATCTCTAAACCCCCCTTCCCCACAGATTAACCCTATGTCTCTTTTATCTGCAGCCTGACCCTAACCCTCCTTCCTCACAGCCTGACCCTAACCCCCCTTCCCTGCTGCCTGATTCTAACCCTAACCCTCTTCTTCCATGGCCCTAACCCTCCTTTCCCCAGAGCCTAACCCTAACTCTCCCCCTAAGCCTAAAAATCTGCGGTGGTCAGGTGGGTGGCGCTTCCGAAAAGGAATGGGTGATTGTGCAGATCGTATACTCACCCATTCATTAAAAAAAAAATCTAAAATGGCTGCCTTTCAAAATAGAGACAGCTGAAAAAGAACTATCGTCTGTCTCTACTTCGCAATGACAGCCATTATTGCGGGGACTTCCACCACTGGTTCTGACAGTCAGAATTGTAGCTAGCTGCCACGGTGCCCGGAGCACGGGTATGTTGCAGCGCCCCAGTACTGTATTTGGGGCGTGGCCAACATGGGGGGGTTGCGTTTGAAGGGAGAAAAAGAGGAAATTCCTAAATTGGTGAGAGTCCATTTTATTGTATTAATCATAAATACAATACCTAAAGAAAGTGAGGCGCTATAGTTGAAATTGACTCAAAACAATGCATTCATTTCTTTATCTCATCATCATCCATAATCTCCCCATTCATCAGCTCCCCCTCCCCTTTATCATTTCTTTATCTCATCATCATCCATAATCTCCCCATTCATCAGCTCCCCCTCCCCTTTATCATTTCTTTATCTCATCATCATCCATAATCTCCCCATTCATCAGCTCCCCCTCCCCTTTATCATTTCTTTATCTCATCATCATCCATAATCTCCCCATTCATCAGCTCCCCCTCCCCTTTATCATTTCTTTATCTCATCATCATCCATAATCTCCCCATTCATCAGCTCCCCCTCCCCTTTATCATTTCTTTATCTCATCATCATCCATAATCTCCCCATTCATCAGCTCCCCCTCCCCTTTATCATTTCTTTATCTCATCATCATCCATAATCTCCCCATTCATCAGCTCCCCCTCCCCTTTATCATTTCTTTATCTCATCATCATCCATAATCTCCCCATTCATCAGCTCCCCCTCCCCTTTATCATTTCTTTATCTCATCATCATCCATAATCTCCCCATTCATCAGCTCCCCCTCCCCTTTATCATTTCTTTATCTCATCATCATCCATAATCTCCCCATTCATCAGCTCCCCCTCCCCTTTATCATTTCTTTATCTCATCATCATCCATAATCTCCCCATTCATCAGCTCCCCCTCCCCTTTATCATTTCTTTATCTCATCATCATCCATAATCTCCCCATTCATCAGCTCCCCCTCCCCTTTATCATTTCTTTATCTCATCATCATCCATAATCTCCCCATTCATCAGCTCCCCCTCCCCTTTATCATTTCTTTATCTCATCATCATCCATAATCTCCCCATTCATCAGCTCCCCCTCCCCTTTATCATTTCTTTATCTCATCATCATCCATAATCTCCCCATTCATCAGCTCCCCCTCCCCTTTATCATTTCTTTATCTCATCATCATCCATAATCTCCCCATTCATCAGCTCCCCCTCCCCTTTATCATTTCTTTATCTCATCATCATCCATAATCTCCCCATTCATCAGCTCCCCCTCCCCTTTATCATTTCTTTATCTCATCATCATCCATAATCTCCCCATTCATCAGCTCCCCCTCCCCTTTATCATTTCTTTATCTCATCATCATCCATAATCTCCCCATTCATCAGCTCCCCCTCCCCTTTATCATTTCTTTATCTCATCATCATCCATAATCTCCCCATTCATCAGCTCCCCCTCCCCTTTATCATTTCTTTATCTCATCATCATCCATAATCTCCCCATTCATCAGCTCCCCCTCCCCTTTATCATTTCTTTATCTCATCATCATCCATAATCTCCCCATTCATCAGCTCCCCCTCCCCTTTATCATTTCTTTATCTCATCATCATCCATAATCTCCCCATTCATCAGCTCCCCCTCCCCTTTATCATTTCTTTATCTCATCATCATCCATAATCTCCCCATTCATCAGCTCCCCCTCCCCTTTATCATTTCTTTATCTCATCATCATCCATAATCTCCCCATTCATCAGCTCCCCCTCCCCTTTATCATTTCTGTATCTCCCCACTATCACCATCTTCCCCTGTCAATTAACTTTATCATATTTCTACCACCTTCATCATCCCCCTCCCCATTCATTGTCTCTCCCTCCCCATTCATTTCACCATTTTCATCACCCCTCCCCTTTCTAATTTTTTTATACACATCAGTATTTTCCCCTGCTCTTCATCAGCCCCCTCCCCATCCCCCCCACCCACAATTTTCTTTATTTCATTATCCCCTTCATCTTTTATTCCCATGTTCATCTCCCTCTTCCTCATATCCCTCCCTACTATACTTACCTGCACCTTTCTGCACTCCCATGCGTGTGACATCATGACATCACATGCATGGAGCTGGGTAATCTGGCCGCAGGAGTCCAGCAGCTGTTAGATCTCTAACAGTCTGCCGGCTCCATACGCACTGATTCTTAATCAGTGTGCTTGGAGCCGGCAGACTGTCAGAGATCTGACATCTGCCGGACTCCTGCGGCGCCACTTGGTCCGTTTGGCGCCTGGAGCTCGAGCTCCAGTTGCTCCGCCCTCCCTATGCCCCTGCTGACAGTGCCTGTTACTGGCTGTCAAAGGCAGCTGTATGTTTTCTTTTTGTTTTCAGAAGTCTCTGCTGTCAGCCTTCCACAAGCTATGCCATCTCTGGGCCAGAGCCAGCTCTCACTTCCCTCTTAGTCAGTGGCCTGGTAAGAATTTATTTCAAACTGAGACCTGTGGGGCCCCCTGACCCTTGGGGCCATAGACGGCCGCCTCTATGCCCTATGCCTAGGGCCGACTCTGGATGGCAGCTTGTGTACCACGCTGCCAGGTATAGCGTTGGCCAGAGGCGGATTTGGAAAATAAAATGACCCTGGAAAAAATTCTGGAAGTGGCCTCATGTGGCCGGGGACAAATAAACTGTAGGAGGGGCCAATCAGAAGGTAGGTGTTTTATAAGCCCCTGCTATTTTATTAAAAAATACAAAAAAACTAAAAACAATAACAACGAGAACATGACAAGACAGTGTGTATAGATCACACAATGAGCTCCCTGTAACACATAATGCTGCCAGGCTCTACATTTCTTAATACTTCTACTGGTTGTCTTTTCATCTACAAATATCCTTTAATGGTACATTCTCATTATGCAATTGAGTGTTCCTATATAGTACAGGAATGACGATGTTTTATGAGTGTATATGTTTTATGCTATTATGATTTAATTTATTAAAGAAATATTATTACATTATAATAACAGGAGCAACTCTAATTTATTTCATTTGTGCATTTTATTTTTGGTGTCTAATCTAGGTCGAGGACCCAGATGCAAAAATATGCTTTGTGCCCCCTCCCACAAAACAGAATAAATGACTAATAAAGTGCAATGATAAAATAAAGCAGACTTACCTGCACTCTTCTTACAGGAGGAGAGGATTTCATGTTAGAAGAAGCCTCCTTTTTTCTTGCAGGTCCCATCGCTCTGTTGATCTGCTGCTGGGCTCTTTTCTTCACACAGCAGCTCTGGGTCACATAGAGTGCGCAGATTTGATCGGCGTTGTGACATAATGATGATGTGTGGGGCACTCTGCTGGGAAAGTGGCAAACACAGGGTTTTTTTTAAAGTGGAGTTTTCAATTATTCTAAAACATTTTGGGTATATTAGGGGTATGGACATGGCACACTATATAAAGCACGTGTGGGATATATTAGGGGTTTGGGAATAACACATACTATAGTAGGTGGTTTATATTATGGATTGGGAATGGCACACTATATACAGTATATAGTGTGCAATTCCCAAATCCCTAATATACCTCAAATATATTAGAATATGTTCTATTCCCAGACCCTGTATGTACTTTATAATGTGCCATTTCCATTTTCCTAAAATACCCCACATATATTATAGACTGTGCCATTCTCATACCCGTAATATACCCCACATATACTATATAGTGCACCATATGCAGGCACCTTATACATCCCACATGTAATGTATACCCCACATGTGGGGTATATTAGGAGTCTGAAGATGGCGCACTATAAAAAGTATATGTGGGGTATATTAGGTTTTCCATGGATGGCACACTCTAATTTATGTGGGATATATTATGGGTCTGGGAATGTCACATTATAATATATAGGAGGTATATTAGGAGTGTGGGAATAACAATCTGTCATTGTCAACGTCTATGACATTCCCAGACAATATACCACATATTCTTTATACAGCGTTCCATTTACTGACTCCAAGTATACCCCACATGTATTAAATGTGGGATATATTAGGAGTCTGCACAGGCCACACTACGTAAAATATATGTGGGGTATAATATGGGCCTGGTATATACTATAATATATATGGGGGTATATTATGAGTTTGGGAATGGCACACTATGTACAGTATGTACTGTGACATTCCCAGACCCTAATATACCCAACATATATTACAGTATATGCTATTCCCAGACATACCTCATACCCCATATGCACTTTATACAGTGTGCCATCTACTGACCCCTAATGTACCCCACATGTAATTGTATACATGTGGCATATATTAGAGGTCTGGAGATGGCCTAGCAGTTATAGTAAAAATCAACTCAGCTCTGTGCTATTGTGTTTTTTTATTTATTAATATTTTATTTAATTCATTTCTTTTTAATTTACATTTAAATAAATGAATGAAAACCGGATTTGGACACACAGGGCCCCTTACAATAAATCCAGGGGTGACTGATGCAGTGGTGGTGGCTTCTGGCCCCGGTACACTGCCAGTTGTTCCACCTCTGACCCCCTATACATATAGTACAAACACAGAATGGAAGTTGCGCAATCAATTTATAGGTAAATGTAAACAGGTGCATGAAAGGCAGGGGTTAATCTGCTAGCCACAGAAACAAAAGGAAAAATAGCCCCAGCAATACTGCCATAAACCAGTAACAGACTTTACTGTTCTATCTGTAAAATAAAACACAGAAATGTCCATTACACATATTTAGATAAGCCACCAGCCACAAGGTCTTTCTGCATATGGTGGTCCTAACTGTAACAATGAGAATCTCAATGTTGGGTCACATATATATGTTTTTAAATTGAGAGCCAAACTTACCTCAGGAAACACCCCTTAAAGTCCCCTCTCAGCTGCTGCTTCCAGACATGCCCCCAAATAGTACAAACACAGAATGGAAGTTGCTCAATCAATTTATAGGTAAATGTAAACATGTGCATGAAAGGCAGGGGTTAATCTGCTAGCCACAGAAACAAAGGGTATACATATACACACACAGTGGACTCCAGATACGTGCACATACACACATACAGTGCATCGCATATACACGCACACACACACAAAGGGCCAGATCCAGAGCTGCGCTGGCCATCTGGCCGTAAGTACGGCCAGCGTAGCTCTGGTGCACTCCCCCTGTCCCTCCCCCCGTGTCAGCGTAGTTAGACACAGTTACGCCGGCTGAAGGCTACCCTAACTTCAGCCGGCGTAAATGTGTCTAATTACGCTCACACAGGAGCGTAACATCCCTAGCCCAGCCCTCCAGTCCTAATTTGCCTCCCTTCCCCGCCCAGCTTCCGTAACTACAGCGCATGCAATATCTGCCCGGCGCATGCGCAGAACGGCATAGCTCTGGATCTGCCCCATACAGTGCATCCCATATACACAAACACACACAGGGCTGGATCCAGACTTAGTTAAGTGCTTGAACTTAGTTACTCCTGGGCTAAACCATGTTGATTTCAGGGGGAGTCAAGTTCATTGTATTCTTTGCATGCAGGGATATAGCTTTGAATTGCTTACTGCACACAGATACTGACCAGCTTTACTATTACACTGTTATTTAGACTTGGGATATGAAACATTATCTATCAACTCTAATACTGTTTGCAACAGATGAAATATGACTCCCCTGCAATCACCATGGTTTAGCCCAGAAGTAACTAAGTTCAAGCACTTAACTAGGTCTAGATCCAGCCCACAGTGTACTCCAGATATATATACACACACACACACACACACTACACTCCAGATAAACACACACACTTGTGTAACTGTTCATACTGAAGAGCCTGTAAGTCAGCAGCCCCGCAGAGACAGGAAAGAGATCAGCTTACAGTTGCCAGGGGGCGGTTCCAGACGATGCCACAAAGAAACAAGCAGTTAATCTTGAGGCTGCCTCCACTTCACAGCAACAGGCAGCCTTGGCTGTCTGTTGCTCTGTAGCAATGGCTAGCACCACCCCCTGGCAACTGTAAATTGAGCTCTCCTTTCCAGTCTCCCGGCTGCCGATAATTGAGCAGCAGCAGCTGCTGTGTCTCACTCATTGGACTAATTCTGATCCTGTACTGCAGAAGGCTAGAGGCCTCTCAGGTGAAGTTGGTATACTGAGAGGCCTCTGCAGTACAGGACCTGCGCTGGGCCAATGCTGCTGCTGATTTTACTGTCATTAAAAAAAAAAAAGACGTGCTGATGAGGCAGCTTCCATTGTCAATCCGCTACTGGCGTTGGCCTCCTGCGTCTTGCCTATTCTTTTACCCTTTAACTCTTATCTGTACTGAGATTGTGATTTCCATGTGGTCTTCCCTCTTGTGTCTTCTCACGCTACCTTGCTCCTCTCCTGCCGCGTCTCTCACTTTACCTCATAGTTGCCGACTCTCCCGGAATGTCCAGGAGACTCCCAAAATTTGGACAATTCTTCTGGTATCCTGGGAAAGTCAGCAAATCTCCCGCAAGGGACTTGAGGCGGTCTCAAGTCCTGCCCCCCTGCCTGGCAACACTAGTTTAAAAGCCCCACCCCCATCCATATGAAACCCTGAAAGGGGTAACTGATAGTCAGGGGTGGGGCTTACTTTAGTTTAATGTCAAATAAAGTTAAATCATACACTCAAAAACCCAACAGCACAATATAGCATTATTGGCACTAATGTAGCCAAGCAATATTACAAAGCAATGTGAAGGAAAGTGGATGCTGGGTTGCATAGGGAGAGGAACTAGTAGCAGAAAGAGAGAACTAGTGATGCCATTTTATAGGTCATTACTGTGTATTCACCTAGGGCCTGATCCACAGCTCTCCCCCTGTCACTCCCCCTGTGTGAGCAGTTACACACAGTTCTACCCTAACTTCAGCCGGCATAACTGTGTGTAACTACGCTCACACAGGAGCATAACCGCCTAAACCCTGCCCTTAATCAACAAATAAAAATGACATAGTAGTTTGCCCACATAAATTGTTGTCCTTGGAAATATTACAATTCAATTGTACAATACACTACAATTCAATACAATTCAACAGAATATATTAATGCTATTAATGCACTCACAATACTTCTTTTAATGTCTATGGAGCAATATTATGGGGGATAATTTGAGCACAAATAAGGAGGAATAAAGAGCTTAATGATGGGTTGAGAGAGAGAGAGAGAGAGAGAGAGAGATTTGAAAATGACACTCAACTACTGTATAATCTTGCTAAAATGCACAACTTGAAACAGTAGATAAAGGAAAAAGATTGCGGCACTCACAGATTCATGCAGGCTGAAAGCAATACCTTTGTGTATTTATTACTCCGATGTTTCAGAGATCAGGCGCCAGGTTTACTAAGCTCATTTAACTATTACATACTAGAGAATGTCAGCTCGAATCTGCTATGGGCAACATCTCCACTTTATCTATCTATCTATCTATCTATCTATCTATCTATCTATCTATCTATCTATCTATCTATTCTATCTATCTATCTATCTATCTATCTATCTATCTATCTATCTATCTATCTATCTATCGTGATAGAGACAACACATCTCCACATGAAAGTAATGTGGAGTGTGACAAAGACAGTATATCTCCACATGAGAGTAATGTGGAGAATCCTGACCAGGTTTTGGAGCAGCAGTATAGAACCTGGGAGTGATCAAGCTTGGGCTAATCAACAGCACCTGTGCTCTCAGGATATAAGTGTTTCAGATACAGACAGTTAGGACTCTTGATGGCGGAATAGCTGCCCAAGTGATAGGCCGGGGGTTGGGTTAGCATAGGGACCTCTAGAACACTTGAAGAGTCTGTGGAGTGTCTATGAATTATGCTGTGACCTTATATGCTGCACTGCTGTTACCTGGTATGTTGTCTGATTGCTGTGGAATAAAAGATTTTACTTCAAATTCCTCCATGTGATGTGCATCTTTATCACAATTGGCGCCCAGAAACGTGGGGCACATCTCAGCTGGAAACCATACACTGCAGAGAACCCTGGGTAAGGCAGCTACTGTATCTGTGTTTTAATAACTGACAAAGTTGTGTTTAAAGCATACATTGTGCAGCTGGTCTGGGGCCAGAAAAGTGGTGCTTAAAAACTGTTTAACCCAGTTTTGTTGTGCCTGTGGTGAAGGACAGGGCAATGTGGGGTTAATGAGAGTTGTGTGAGAAGCAGTCTTAAAAGGCCACCGTGTCATTAGCAAATTGTTTGCAGTTTTGTGTTAAGTGGCCAGTAAAGCAGACAGGTGTCAGGCAACACTGTCTGGTGAGGCTGGCAAATTATATTAAGCCTCATAAGTTCACCCTTAAAGGGGAAGTACAGGGTAATATGGAGGAAATGCTGAAAAAGTTATCTGAAGTGGCTGCCGGTCAGCAAACCCTGGTTGCCGGTCAGCAAATCCAATTACAGAACCAACAAGCTCAGGTCCAGATGATATATGAAAAGTTGTCTGAAGTGGCTACTGGACAACAAGCTCAGGTCCAGAGGTTATCTGAAATGGCTAATGGACAACAAGCTCAGATCCAGATGATGTATGAGGAGCTTAAAGAGCTGAAGAAAGGTGGGCAGGAGCGAGAGAGGCTGCCTAAGCTCACTCCAGCTGATGTACAGGCATTGCTCTGCACATTTGAGCGCATGGCCATGCGATTGGAATGGCCTGAAGAGGAGTGGTCTGACAAGCTGGCTCCTTTTTGACAGGAGAGGCACAGAGAGCCTATGTGGATATGTCTGTGGCCCAGTCACGTTCCTACCCTGACCTTAAGAAGGTTATACTCAACAGGATTGGAGTGACAGACCCCAGCAAAGCCCAAGAATTCTATGACTGGAGGCTGGAAGGCTATGAGCCTCCCAGGATTGTGCTGGCCAAACTTGCCCGGCTGGCTAACGCTTGGTTGCAGCCGAATAAAAATTCGGCAGCGCAAATTGTGGAGAGAGTTGCACTAGACCAGGCTATGCGGGTGTTGGACCGCTCGGTGCAGCTGTGGGCCATTCAGGCTGATCCCCAGACATATGAGGAGCTGACAGTGGTAATTGAGTGGCACCTGACCCTGGGAAAAATGAGAAAAGCCCGAACAGGATTTGTACCAGTACCAAAGCCCCGAACTCAAGTTCCAGTCATCAAGCCAAAGGCCTTGTCTCCCACAGTGTGCTTTGAGTGCGGTGAACCGGGTCATGTGCAGCGGGACTGCCCAAAACAGGGAGAGCCGATGGATTGCAGTGCTGGAAAGGCGGATTGACCGATGGTCAGCAGGGTGTATCCTAGGCGAAGTCCATCCATTCCGGATAGTGGTACATTTGGAGGGCCGAGAGATCTGGGCACTGGTGGATACTGGTAGCGAGCTCACCATGGTCGCGGCCAACCTGGTTCCTTCAGGTGCTGACAAGGTCCTGCCTCCTGTCAGAGTGATGTGTCCATGGCGACGTGAAGGAGTGCTCACGTGTGTACTTACCCCTGACTGTAAAAGGCCAGCCATTGAAGGTGGTGGCTACAGTGACCTCCCGACCTCCTTATTCACTAATTCTGGGTCGTGACTTTCCATTGCTGCAGGAACTGGTTACGTGGCATAACACTGACAGTCAGCCGCTGAGGCATGTCACGGGCCAGAGACCAGGGACTACCAAAGCCTTGCATCCGGGAGAACTACTGCAGCTACAGAACTACCCCGGGAAACTGACTCTGAGGCCCATGGAACCCTGTGGGTGAGACGATATCATTGCAGGACTTTGGGTGAGACCAACGCGACGACAGCAATCTGCCACAGGCCTTTGAGACTGTAAAAGTGGTTAATAATAGAGTAATTGCTGCTTTACTATCTGAAGGTGTGCCATATTTTATGTTGAAAAATTATTTGCTATATCGTGTTACTACTTTCCAGGGGAAAAGAGTAGAACAATTGTTAGGTCCCCGAAAACTTGAGTGGTTGGTGTTAGAAGCCGCACATTTGTGGGGAGGCCATTTAGGGGAGCAGAAAACACTCCAATGTATACAGTTGAGGTTCTTTTGGCTAGGCATCTATGCCTCAGTCAAGAGGTATTCCCAGTGTGCCAGAAGACGGCACCTCGACTAGAAAGGTTTAATCACACCCTTAAACAAATGATAAAAAGGGCAGTGTCTCAAGAAAAGCGAGACTGGGATTTGCTTCTACCCTATTTGATCGCTGTCAGAGAGGTACCCCAATCTTCTACGGGGTTTAGTCCCTTAGAACTCCTCTATGGGAGGCAACCCAGAGGGATTCTGGATTTGTTGAAGGAAGGCTGGGAACAACAACCCTGTCAGGACCCTAATATTGTTCAGTTTGTGTCCCAATTGTATGGCCGTCTAAGGCAAATTGCGTCACTCCTGAACAAACATATGGAAAGAACTCAGCAACGTCAGAAACAAAGTTATGACGTCACCGCAGTTAATCGGTCCTTTAAACCGGGAGACAAGGTGTTAGTGCTTGTGCCCACTATAGAAAGTAAGATGTATGCTCAATGGCGGGGATCATTTAACATGATATTGTGACTCAACCCGGGGTGGTCATCAAACAAAGGCCATATCGCATACCCGAGGCAAAACAGGCACTGGTAAAGCAAGAGGTAGAAGAGATGCTTCACCTAGGAGTTATAGAGGAATCAAGTAGCGAGTGGAATAATCCCATTGGTTTAGTACCTAAGCCGTCAGGCGCGGTAAGATTCTGTAATGACTTCCACAAATGAAATCAGGTCTCTCGCTTTGATTCTTACATTATGCCCCGGATTGATGAGTTGGTAGAGAAATTAGCCAAGAGTCAGTATCTTACCACACTTGACTTGACAAAGGGATATTGGCAGATTCCTTTAACAGAAGCTGCTAAGACAAAAACAGACTTCCCTATCCCAGAGGGCCTATTTCAGTACAAAAGGTTACCATTTGGTTTACATGGTGCCCGAGCAACCGTTCAGAGAGCTATGAATAAGTTGCTGCGGCCCCACAGGAAATATGCAGTTGGGTATTTAGACGACATTGTCATTTTTAGCTCTGACTGGGAATCCCACCTACCAAAGGTAGAGGCTGTTTTGAAGTCTCTAAGGGAACACTGGTTTACTGCCAACCCTGAGAAATGTGCCCTTGGTATGATAGAAGCCAAATATTTAGGGTACATTGTGGGCAGGGGACAGGTTAAACCTCAGCCTAGCGAGGTCGAAGTGGTTCTCGCTTGGCCCAAACCCAAAGATAAGTCGCAACGTAGGATGTTTCTCGGTCTAGTGGGGTATTATCACAAGCTTGTGATTTTGCCACTAGAGCAGCTCCACTAACCGATAGTCTTAAGAAAAAGTGTCCTGACAAAATAACGTGCTCCAGACTAGTGGAAAACGCTTGGCAAGACCTAAGAAAAGCTTTATGTACAGAGCCTGTCTTGCAAGCTCCTAATTTTACAAAACCGTTTGTGTTGCAGACAGATGCCTCTGGGACAGTATTAGGGGCAGTCATTTCACAGGAGGTAGATGGTGAGGAAAAGCCGGTCCTATACCGTAGCCGTAAATTACTTCCCAGAGAGCGCAAGTATTCCACTGTAGAACAGGAGTGCTTGGCAATTAAATGGGTAGTGGAGTCCTTAAAATATTATTTGTTGGGATGGGAGTTCGTGTTGGTTACAGACCATGCTCCCTTGAAATGGATGCACACGAACAAAGAGGTGAATGCTCATGTGACCCGTTGGTTTTTGGCTTTACAGCCCTTTACGTTTGAGGTGCAGTATCGTCCGGGGAAACAGCGCCTCAATGCGGATGCCCTTTCCAGGAGGTTTGTAGGTCCCAATCCTCCAAACAACCCTATGGTGAAGCTAGGGGAGGAGGAAGAGGGCGAGGTGGAAAGCTCGCCTGAAAATATGTTCGCTTCACCAGGGTGGTTGAAGCTAAGGGGGAGGAGTGTGATAGAGACAACACATCTCCACATGAAAGTAATGTGTAGTGTGACAAAGACAGCATATCTCCACAAGAGAATAATGTGGAGAATCCTGACCAGGTTTTGGAGCAGCAGTATAGAACCTGGGTGTGATCAGGCTTGGGCTAATCAACAGCACCTCTGTTCTAAGGATATAAGTGTTTCAGAGACAGGGAGTCAGGACTCTTGATGGCAGAATAGCTGTCCAAGTGATAGGCCGGGGGTTGGGTTAGCATAGGGACCTCTGGAACACTTGAGTCTGTGGAGTGTCTGAATTATGCTGTGACCTTATATGCTGCACTGCTGTTACCTGGTATGTTGTCTGATTGCTGTGGAATAAAAGATTTTACTTCAAATTCCTCCATGTGATGTGCATCTTTATCACACATATATATATTTTCTCTCCTTATTTGAGTTCAAATTATCCCCCACAACAGTTATCTAAATACCACTCCACATTGAATAAAGCACTTTTTCTTCTTAATTGCTTAATTGTGCTCAAATTATCCCCCATGTATAAGATATATAGGTCTATTGTGAGGGTAACTTGAGCATTGAACATTAAGGAGGAATAAAAAGTTTTATAATGGGTCATACATTTACTAATGCCCATAATAAAGCTCTTTCTATACTTATATATTTCCCCCCTTCTTAAATAGATTTCCTCTTCCTCCTCCTCTGGCAGCACACCAAGGGTTAACCTCCCCTGTTAGGAGTCCGCAGGAAAGAAAGAAAGACCCGCCAGGTATAAGATGCCACTCCCCTTCTCCTCTGTGTCTTTCTTTCTTTCCTGTTTGGAGTCAGAACAGGGCAGGTTATTCTTGTTTGGTGCGGTGGCTTACCTGGTTCCCCTCGTCGGCGTCTGGCGAGGGAGAGAGGCTGGTGGCAGTCTCGAGCGCGCGGGAGTCCGGAGCTGCCTGTAGGACACCACCTATTATCGAGGGCGGGTTGGCAGGAACGTCCACGTCGCGGCAATGGGTGCCGGCGGCCATTTTTCTGGAGCCTGTGTTAATCCGAGGGAAAACAGGCTATGGACGTCATCAGTGAGCGCCGTTAGGTTAAAGGGCAGGCGCAGGGGAGCACGTTGGCAGTGTATTCCCCTTCACTATCATGCAGGAGGAACTGAGGCCACAGAAGTCCGGGTAAGCACCGCATATATCCCCTTTTATTTTATTTTTGAGACAAATATATAGTTAGTTAGATATCTATCTTAGGTCTGAGCACTCTAAAGAAAGGATGGAGTTGAAGCGCAAGAAAAGCCATACTGCTAAATGTACATCATGTGAGGCTCCTCTACCTGATAATCACAGCAGCATGTTATGTGTAGACTGTAAAAAGCAGGAGCAAGAACAGCCTTCACAGGAAATGCTGCGACTGGTAAAGCTCATGAAAGCATCCATGGCTGAGACTTTTGTAACAAAAGAGGACTTGGCTAAATTTGCGTCCAAGAGGCCTAGAGAAGCTAGGAGTGATAGGTCTCAGGATTCGGAACCAGAAGCACTCACATTAGTGTCAGAAAAATCCGACTCAGAGACAGGTTCAATCCTATCTAATGCTGAAGCAGATTTTAACCAGGACCTTGTAAACAATTTACTTAAATTGATTCATAAATCTTTAGCTATTGAAGAGACTCAAGAGCAATAAACCGCAAAGAGTCATATAATAGGTATTATTATTATTATTTTTATTATTATTATTATTTTTATTATTTTAAGATGTGCAGGCTTTTCCAGAAACCAAGCCTGCCCGAACTGACCTGATCCAAGTACCGAGCAGAGCAGGCCCGGTACTCTCCCGCTTTGTCGGATGTGACGATGCAAAACATCATCGTCTCGTCCTTGGATCTCGTGGGGTTTGGCATTGCTCACACAGAGCAATGCTATGGTGGTGGAGAAAGGAGTGCGAAGGAAGGAACGAGGGACGCAGCAATGGTAAGTAAGGGGATTAAAGTAAAAAGGGAGGGAATACTGGGGGGAGCTGTAGACATGATGGGAATACTGGGGGGAGCTGCAGACATGATGCAAATACTGGGGCATCATGTCTGCCCCAGTATTTACATTAGTGGGCTCTAGTGAGACCTCTAGTGTTTATGACGTCATTTCTATAAAAGGGTGCTCTCTACTGGTCGAATGTCATTAGTAGCGGCGTCCAAGAAGAGGAGGGAGCGTATTGTCGGTGCAAGTGCCAGAGGAGGCCGAAGAGCAGATGGAAGGACCGGATCAGCTTCTCCAAGCAAACGGACAAGATTTTACAATCAACAGGAGAAGAATAACTTCAAAGAAAGAATAAACTAATAGCAACTCTTCCCAAGAAAGAGGACAGCTAAACGGTGAGTCATAAATATTTTTTTTTCTTTCTGCAACACACTTAACCTAATAAGTTTTGTCCAAAACAATGTGGCCACCTGTGTTATTTTTACATTGTATGGGGAAATGTTATGGATTGTAAATTTTTTTTTTATTCTGACATGTATGTAAATGTATATTATGCTTGTTTTTTTCAACTGTAATTTTTTTTAAACTGGCTACAGCGCTGCATGCTTATAAGGCTTAACATGCTGACGCTGATTTAAATACAAGGCTCATCAGGGCTGAGCCTTGTAATTCTATCAGTGCAGCCATGCTAAGCCCTACAACCATGCTGTGCTTGTTTATTTTTTTTTTTACAAAAAGCAATGGCGATTTTTCAAGGGAAAATCGCTGTGCTTTTCTATAGAAAAGCACAATGATTTTTCTATAGAAAAGCACAACGATTTAGACCTTGAAAAATCGATGGCTATCGACGGCGATTATAAATCCCCTGCAAAAAGCGTCGTTAGTGAATCCCACAATTAAAAAAAAAAAAATAGCGGTAAAATTGCGGCAATGGCTGGAGATTCATAATCGCCAGCCAAAATCGAGCTTAGTAAATGAGGCCCAATATGAGCTTTTTAATATGAGAAGCAACATCTTACAATAAATGACAAAGGAACATCATAAATTTAATTTACAGAGAATTTCAAGGAATTAAATTAATTTATATGATTGATGGTTTAACTGGGACCCAATAAATTATCCTCAATGTCCAAATAAGTCTCTATTTCAACTTTCCTTTCTATCTTCACACCTCCAGGTCTCTCTCCCTGTCCTTCCTCCGCTTGGATGTTAACCTTGATACCTTTACCACCAACAAGTGCCTCCCAGCTGCTTCCACCTCCGATCTTTCCTCCTCCATTCCCACAGTTAATTCCCTTCTGAATTTTCTCCTCCCTCTGTCACCACCACTGCTCCCTGTATCACCTCAGCCGATCCTCTCTCCGTTACCACCGCTGCTCCCTGTATCTCCTCAGCTGATTCTGTCTCTGTCACCACAGCTGCACTCTGTGTCACCTCAGTTAATCCTCTTTGTCCACTTTCCTTTGTCCTGCTCACCACCTCAGCTCTTTCCGACCTGGACCCTTAACGCTGCTTCTCCTTCCCGACACTGTCACTCTAACACTCTCCTGGGTTCTCTAACACCGGACCGTTATCTCCATTCCTTCCTTCTTTTCTCTCCAGACCTTTACTCTCCGGCCGTTTCACTAATCTCCTGCTATCTCCTTCACCTCACAACACGCTCTAACTGAGT
>WWET01000363.1:472427-484141 GCA_011038615.1 Limnodynastes dumerilii
TCTGCCATACCCCCTTCATCCTTAACAAGAATCCCTCTCTCCATTTTGAGTCTTACTATTCCCTTCTTATTTTTTCGCTTTTCATTTATATACCTAAAAAAGCTTTTGTCTCCTTTTTGTATCAAGTGGGTCGGTTTTTCCTCAGTTTGTGCCTTTGCTGTTCTGATAACCTTTTCAGCCACCTTCTGTTTTGCTAAATACTTCTCCTTGTCATCATTATTTTGAGTTTTGCTTATAATTCCGAAAGACCATCTTTTTTGCTTTCAGTATAGTTGCTACCTCTTTTGAAAACCACATTGGCTTTCTTTTTCTGGGGTTTTTTCCTTATACAAAGGTCTGTTGCTGTTAATAATGCATTTTTTAAATTTCCCCACTGCTCCTGTATTCCTTTCATGTGCCTCCACTCTGCCAAAGAATCACTTGCACATTTCCCCATTTCCACAAAATCTGCCTTCCTAAAGCCTCATTTTCGTGTGGCATGCTTCTCTCTCAGTTATTATACTAAACCATACTGCTTGATAATCACTGGATCCTAACTTAAATTACAACAGATAATATAGAGCATGAGGTGTTGAGGGAACCCAATGGCAAGAAAAGGGAATCCCTGAGAAGGACTGCACTTCTTGTGGGGGGATTCTATTGTTAGGGGTATCCAGCTGAAAAGAGGTTCTGAAATTATTAATCAGGTGAAGTGCTTGCCTGGAGCTACAGCTCCACGGGATAAAAAGTTTTAAATATTTAAAGGCAGTGAGCAAGGAAAGGGAGGTTGATGTAATTATCCATCTTGGGACAAATGACTTGGCCAATGCTGGAGTTGTGGCTGTTAAAGATGAATTTAGAAAGTTGGGAACTTTCTGAAGTCCTGCCAGTACACAGATATGAAGAAGGTAGAATGATGCACATTCATGATTTCAATCTGTGGCTTAGAAAGTGGTGTCATGAGGAAGGATTTAACTTCATAAAACATAGCCATGCCATCTGGCAAAACAGAAACTTGTATAAAAAGGATGGCTTGCATCCATCTTTTGTGGGAACAGATATTCAAAGTAAGCAGTTTGAATGCTTTAGTAGAAACCATTTAAACTAGGAGAGCATGGCAGTGATACAAATAATAAAAATAGCTGCCCCCCAAACCAAGAAGTGTTGTATGACCAGTTGATTATGACAGATAGTATAGCCTCAGCATCTAATGGAAAAGAAACCATAAAAAGCAATAAAAAATATCTAGCAATAATAATAAACTGAAGAATAGGAGATTTATAATGCAACCTCTCAGAGCAATGTATGCAAATGCTAGGAGCTTAGGAAATAAGGTCCCTGAACTAATTGCAATAATGTCAAGGGATAATCTGGATATTGTGGGAATCACAGAATCATGGTGTAATGAAAATCATGACTGGGACCTAGCTATACTGGGTTATAATTTATATAGGAAGGATAAAGTAGGAAAAATTGGAGGAGGCGTATTAATGTATGTTAAGGAAGGGTTAAATTCAACTTTAATATGGAGTATTGGAGAATAAAATAAGGCACTTTGGGTAACCATAGAAACCCAGGGGGTTATTCTTCGTACTGGAGTGATATATAGGCCACCAGGGCAAGAGGAGGAAATGGACAATGTCCTATTGCAAGACATTGCTAAAATGGCATTAAAAGGGGAGGTAATAATCATGGGAGATTTTAATCTACCTGATGTAAACTGGGGTGAGTCTTCAGCAACCTCCACTAGAAGTAGGGACATTTTACATTCATTACAAGGAGTGTCCCTAAAGCAACTGGTGATTGAGCCCACTCGCAAAGAGGTCATATTAGATTTGGTACTTAAAAATGGTGACAGAATCTCAGAAGTAAGCGTGGGTGAGAACCTAGGATCCAGAGACCATCAAGCAGTGTGATTTAGTATAGTGACAGAGAGACATGTGCCACACAATGACCAGGGTGCTAGACTTTAGGAAGGCGGATTTTGTAGAAATGGGGAAATGTGTAAGTGATTTTTTGGCAGAGTGGAGGCACATAACAGAAGGACAGGAGCAGTGGGGAAATTGAAAAAATGCATTATTAACAGCAACAGACCTTTGTATAAGGAAAAAACTCCAGAAAAAGAAAGCCAATGTGGTTTACAAAAGAGGTAGAAACTATAGTGAAAGCAAAAAAGATGGCCTTTCGGAATTATAAGCAAAACCATTGACTGAATTATTGAATCAGTCACTAATAACAAGGATGATTCCAGAGGACTGGAAAATAGCAAATGTCGCCCCTCTGCATAAAAGTGGAAGTAGAGAAGAAGCATCAAACTACCATCAGTAGTAGGGAAATTGTTACAAACAATCTTAAATCCAAGAAATAGACACTAGTATATCCACGCAGTAGTGCACCAATAGAAATATAAAAATATTATTAAATATTATTATTAGGACTTGCATAGCTAGAATCTATTTATAAAAATTAAAAATAAAATTAAAACAGTTAACAAAATACCGGCCAGTAATGCCACTTGTGCTACCAATATACAGGTATTGTCTTGATGTCGTAAAACCTCAAATAACCACAAGACACAGAATAAATATGGATGATAAGACAAATACACATTATACAGAGATTCACATGAGTTGGTTAAGTTCACCCCCAGGTATTTAATGTGAGTGTGTTTCCAGGTAAACTGGAACTTTCGACCGATAGCTACATGCATAGAATCACCTAGATGGATCCCCAGAGCAAGTGATTTGGAGGTGTTTATTTTTAAATTGGAAAGTTCCCCAAATTGAGTGTACTCCTCCATCAGGACAGGAAGGGATAGTCAGAACATCAGTGGCAACCATGAAGAGTGCTAATTTCATCTTCCCCCCCTTCTAATTTTATGCCCTTGATCTCAGGATTGGCGTGGACCGCGAGTGCAAGGGCTTCAATAGAGAGGATGAAAACTAATGAGAGAGCGGGCATCCCTGACGTGTTCCATTCAAGATATGGACAGGGTCTGAAAGTGTGCTATTGATACGCAGTCAAGCCATAAGGATTGTGTACAGCGCCAGTATTTTATTCAAAAAGGGGAGACCCAGGCCTAGATGTTCCAGCACCCCCTGCATGATGTCATACGCATCCCGATCGAACGCTTTTTCGGCGTCCATTGATAGAAGAACTAAAGGTAGGTTACGGGAAGAAGCCAAGTGAATCAAATTAATTGCCTTGGTGGTGTTGTCCCTGGCCTTTCGACCCAAACAAAACCAACCTGATTGCCATAGATGATGTCTGGCAGATAGTGCTGCATCCTATGGACTAAAAGTTTGGCAAATAATTTTAAGTCCATGTTGAGCTGGGAGATGGGGCTGTAACTTTCACACCTGGCTGGGTCCTTGCCCACTTTGGGTATGAGCAATATGTGGGCTTTGGAAAAGGGTGTTGTTTCTGAGGCTGCGTTGAATGCCTGCAGGAGTACAGGGAGTAGAGATGGCTGGAAAGCTTTGTAAAATGTAGCTGTAAAGCCATCAGGACCCGGACTCTTGCCTGATTGTGTGGAATTGATTACTTCCTCCAGTTCCAGGAGTGTAAACAGAGCATTTAGTGCCTCCCTGTTCTCCTGCGAGAGTTGGATATTGACATTTTTGTAGATAGTCGGTTATGATGGTTTTCCGGTGGAATGGGTCGTTGTTATGTTGCTGTGATTTCAGATTGTACAGTCTGGAGTAATATTGATAAAAGGTTTTAGCGATGTCTCTGTCTAGGGAGAGTTTTTTTTACCTAAGAGGTCTGTTATGTGAGAGATAAAAGTAAGATAACTCTGTGCTTGGAGGGCCCTAGTGAGCATTTTCCCTGGCCTGTTATCCCACTGGAAAAAACGATTCCTACACTTGTGGTAAGCTAGGCTAATCTTATCATCTAGGAGTTTAAGATCTAGTCTGGTCTGCGTCAGTTCCTGGAAGACTGTAGGGGAGAGTGTATGCTTGTGGCACGTTTCTAAATCTGTAATTTTGGCAAGGAGCTGGCATTTCTGAGTTTCCTTTTGTTTTTTGAGGTAGGAGCCCAGCTGAATGCACCGCCCTTGGACCACACATTTGAGCCCTTATGAGTCAGGTAGTCTTTGAGCATCTCCTCCAGCTGGGCCTTACAGTGTGGATCTTGTAGGAGATGCTTGTTGAAATGCCAGGTCCATTCCCTGGGAGGTGAGTCAGGGAGAGAAAGAGAAATGAAGAGGGTGGAATGATCTGACCACGTCATCGGTCCAATGGCGGCATCACTAAGAAGGTGGAGATGATCATGTCCTAAAACAATGTAATCTATTCTTGTGTAAAAGTCAGATCTGTGGGAATAGTACGTGTAGTTTTTATCAGGGTGGAGTAACTGCCAGGTGTCAGTAAGTTGGGAGTTGTGGAGTATATGTTTAATTTGTCTTTGGGACTTTAAAGAGTGGCGAGCTATTGCTCACGAGGAGTCAAGATAGGGATTGAGGGTCCAGTTTAAATCTACCCCTAGTATAGTAATACCTTCTCTCTCAGATTCAATCTGGTCTAAAATTTTGGTCATGAAGGGTAGTTGTGCTGTGTTGGGTGCATATACATTGATGAATGTAAAGGAGTGATTGTGAAACTTGCCCTTAACCAAGATACCCCTACCTGCTATGAATTTCACTATCTTAGTGTCCGTGGGCTGGATCGAGACCTAGTCAAGTGTTTGAAATTAATTACTCCTGGGCTTAACCATATTGATTGCAGGGGAGTCATATTTCATCTGTTGCAGACAGTATTAGAGTTGAGAGGTGATGTTTCCTATCCCAAGTCTAAATAACAGTGTGATAGTCAAGCTTGTCAGTATCTGTGTAATAATATAATAATATAAGAGTATAGAGATGATAGGTGAGTAATAATATTTTGTTATTATTGTAGTGTGATAGTAAAGCTGGTCAGTATCTGTGTGCAGTAATCAATTTAAAGATATATCCCTGTATGCAAAGAAAACAATTAACTTGACTCCCCCTGCAATCAACATGGTTTAGCCCAAGAGTAACTAAGTTCAAGCACTTAACTAAGTCTGGATCCAGCCCCTTGAGTGTAAATCGCCGTTAGAGAAAGATTGCGACCACTTTTGATTTACTGTCTGGATTGTGATTGTGATTGTGACAGTTGTTGTTACTGGAGGGGGCCACAACCTCCCTGAAGTGGGTTTCTTAAATAAATGGCATGTCCACCTTCCCTGCCTGTAGGGTATGAAAGAGCTTGGAGCATCATTTCGGGGTGTTAAGGCCTCTGACATTCAGAGATATGAGCGTAAACTTATCTGAGGGCACAGCCATCGGGGAAAAGAAGGGGTTGAGAAGCAGACTCTCTTGACACCACTGCTGCTTCTTGTTTTCCTCTTACCATGGGGGGTGTGCCGTGGCTCTCCTGGGTAGGTAAATAAAGAGGAAAGAAGGGCAAGAAAGGCATAGAAATACTAATAGAACATATAACAACATAAGATTAATGATAACATTGGCTAAAACTGGTAGACTATATGATGCATTTGATTGGAGTTATGCAAGGACATGGTGATTAGAAAGGGCACCATGTGCGGGTTTGTAGAAACGAAATTAGTAATAGGGGTACTAAGGAGATCCAACTTCCACAAAATACTTGCTAACACATAACCAATGTCTGTCACCATTTAACCAGCTAAAAGAACAATGTAAAAATTACCATAATCAATGTTCATACTGAGTACTGAAGTACCACCCAATGTATGGAGACATTAGTGATAAATGAGGGACAGATACTCAGTGTCCATGTGGAATCCACTAGAGTGTGTTCTTAGAAGGAGACAAAGCTTACAGTTCATCGAGTTTTCCTGGGACATCTCACCAAGGATCACTGTGCTTAGGAGACGCAATACCCAGAACGAGTCGTCGGCTGGCGCTGAGCTGATTGGAGTCAGGTGTTTACTTGGCTTGAACCAGTGTCGCCATCCTGATTGCTGGCTCTATGCTTTTGGCGCCTTAATTGGTGCCATGGTTCTTGTCTCGGCAGGGGAATTTTGGGAAGTGGGCCGTGTGTGTTCCTTCACTCAGGTCGAGATATTCTAGGTAGATTAAGGTCATCGCAAAAGTATGTCAGACCTTAAGAATCACGTAGTATAGCATTCTTACTGTTGTGGGTCACCTGGATACATAAAGGGAAGCCCCATTGGAATTTGATTTTATGTCTTCTCAGCTCATCCGTAGGGGGTTTGAGAAGGCACCACTGCTGAAGAAGAACATTCCCTTAGGCGCTCAACAACAGCGTGGTCTCCCGGTTGCGTGTCCTAGTTCTCCCCTGATAAATACAAGTCAGAAAGAGCAAAGATCCAGGGACGCTTTTGAGAATTAAATTGCTGTATTTACTATTAGACGCTTTTGTCTGGCAAATAATAATCACAGGCGATGTCTGGCGATTGTTTACCGGCTATTTAAATCACCAGAGAAGGCGGAGATTTTTTCCACTCTAATATTAAGTATCTTTGTATGGAATCTTTGTATGAATATGAATTTACATATGCTCTGTTTATGCTAGTGTATGCATAGCCAAGTCTATGTAGGCATATGTGCAGTCTTGTACATACTGTAACGCACCTACTTTATCTGTGCCCGTCATAGTTATATTTCTCTTTCCTTGATGTTGCCTTTATTAAAGCTAAACTGCCGATTAAATATCCACTATGCATATGCAGCACACAAAAAGCCATAGCTTTTGTTTAAGTCTAAACAAGAAGCTGAAATACATTTACACTTAACTTTTATACACTGACGCATGATTACATGACCATTTGCCAGCGATTTTAACAAACTCTCCACTGACCCCCCTGAGAATTATCTCGGGAGACTTTAAGGCCAAACACCAGCGATTTTGAAAGTCTCCCCTTAGTAAATTCAGAGATTTGTATGCTCCTCATGCAAAACATCGCCAGAGAGATTTAAGCACCGGCGATTTAAGTATCCACTCATCTCTGGAGAGTTTGTGAGGATTTTGCTTTAGTAAATCCGGAGACTTACAAATCGCTGGTAAAGTACAACAAACACCGGCGATTTTACTCAATTCGCCCCTTAGTAAATGAGGCCCTAGGTTCGGGCGTCTATGGGCTTTCTCTGTGATTTCCTCCTTTACCCAGTAATAGTGGAGACGGCAAATTATATCTCTGTATCTGTCAGGTTGAAGAGGTTTAGGCTTAAGTGCCCTGCGTGCCCGGTCAGAGGGCCTCATTCATTAAGCTCGATTTTTAGCTGCGATTTCATCGTCGCGATTTCTCTGCGATTTTTTTTTTTTTTTTTTTTTTTTTTTTTTTTAATTACTTGTTACTTTTTTTTCAAAATCATCGGATTCATTAAGAAACGATTTGGCCGGGTATTGATATGTTCTATATCGCGGTGATATACACCTTTAAATCGCCGTGATTTGTAGGCTGCTAATGTTAAAGTATAGGGTTTGATTTTTTGCTTGGAAATCGTGTGATATACATGTAAATTGCGTGATATTTATGTAAATTGCGTGATAATGTTGAAATCATGCAACATTTGCTATTTAAAACTGGGTATAAATAGTTTAAGACCACCATTTTCCTTTGCAGTCTTTAGAGGTGCTCTAGTGGTTTGGTGTGTGCTGCGTCTACTGGCTGCATTCCTGTGTTTTTGACAAGTTTACCAAATTGATCTGAAAACTAATCTGTAAGTACTCTAATGTTTTTTTTATTATTTGTAATGTGTTTTTTGGATGTTTATATGTTAAATGAATTCAATAATTGTCAAATTTATAAGCTACAATGTGTTTGGTTAGAATCAAGGCCTATAATATGTTAATGTGAGGGGGATTGACTGGTGTTTGATTAGTTAGGATAGAAAATTATTTAACTAAATCAGAATGCGCTCACATACTCAGCAGCTTGCTTATTGAAATGTAGGTTAGCATTGTGTTTGTCAACCTCACCTGTTATATGTTAGACTGTAAATTACAGCTTCACTATGTTACCATTGTTCTGTCCATTTTGAAGCACAATAATGTCTACACTTTACAAACTTTTCATAGTCTGTATGCAGGCCTCAGTGCACACAAGTGCTTATACACATCTTTATTCAATGTTAGGGTCCCTCATTTGTATTGTTCTTTAAATGCATGTGCACACATAACCTTTTTTTTTTGTTTTTAAAAAAAATAATTTAATAAATGTTATTTGAAATGTTTTAACAGAAAAATAATATTAATTAACATCATAATGTCACATGTACAATGTGAGCAACACATAGTTATTGTGTCCTCTTTTTTTATTCCGTAGTTGCATGATGTCCAGTCCATCAGCCAATGGTGCTGGGCCTTCTCATGCTTCCGCCTCTGCTCCTGGGCCTGGCAAAACTAAATCAGGGCGGAATGTAAGATTTTCGTATGATGAAAATGTAGCCCTAGTGGATAGTGTTTTGTCATATTATGGCCAGCTGCTTGGTGAAGATGCATCTACAACTCCCTATACAACCAAAAGACTATTGTGGGATCAAGCAGTATCATCCGTTAATTCTGTGGGAAGATATGTCAGAACAGAGAATATGTGTCGAAGACGCTTCTCTGACATAAAGATTCTAGTGAAAAATAAAATTAAAGAGGAGAGGAAATCTGCAGGGAGAACTGGTGGTGGGCCTGGCAAAAAAATAATCTTCAACAATTATGAGGAACTGATGCGGGCCATCATATCTGAGGAATTACTGGAGGGCACCAATGTCCAGGATACGGACGCCCCCTACGAGGAAGGTAAGAAACTTATAGCAACAAAATATCTGTTAAGCAGGCATAGGCTGCCAGTGCCGCAACTGTTGTTGTAGAACTACAACTCCCAGTATGCATAATATGCAAAACCATAACTGATAACTGACAAAGCATACTGGTAGTAATAGTTTCAAAACACCTGTTTAAACGCATGTTGTCTAGACCTGACAAAAACTAAACATTCCAAGTGAAATTAATATTGTTATTTTTTTACCTTTGCTCAGTTGCTGGTCCGTCTGCAGAACCTGCAGTAGAAGAACCATCAGCTCCTGCTGAAGAACCATCAGCGCCTGCTGAAGTAGAGATGTCCTCTTCCGAGGCATAAGTTGTTGGTGAGTTTCTCCATGTTAACTTCCTCTTCATCTTGTAAAGCATTTCATCTGTAAAGAAATACAAACATAAATAATACACATACATAATTACTTTTCTCACATCTTCCCAACAGATGAATGCCCACTTCTACATGGGAAGAAGATGTCCTGGACGTTGAGCCAGATGAAGGTGATGAAATATTTGTCCACAATCTGGAGAGCATACAATCACCCCCGCATGTCCAGCCTTCACCAGGCGTCAGTCATCATGAACAAGCTGCTCCAATCCAGCCACCAACAGCTGATGCACAACAGCAGCTTCTGGAGAGAATGGCAGCAAATATGGAAAGGGACCAAGAAATGTTCATTGAAACCCAACGTACATCTATGAGAAGGCTAACCAGGGCCATTCAAAATAATCACAATGTGACCCTCAAGGGTTTTAATCGTCTTGGTGTTGCGATCGAAAGAAAAAATATCATACTTGCACAAATGTGTAATATCATGCAGGAGGGAAAAATTGTGTTTAGAGTGCTAAACGTTCGCTTAGCCCATATGTCTGCCCAACAGGTTGCCCAAAGTGTTGTGCAGAACCCACCTGCAGCAGCTAGTGCATTGTCTTCATCTGCAGACACTAGCTTCACTTCCACACCAGCAACCCCAGGCCTTAGCACACCAGTAAGGCGTGGTGTGCGAACAAGGGGTGGATTAGGGCGCCCCCCAAACCCCAATCCGTAAATCTTCTAGAAATAAAAAATAGTTAGCTTTGTGTTTGTGTTTCACATGTTTGCATTAATTACTTATTTAAAACTAAAAATATTTAAACTGTTTTTAAGTTTAAATATGTCAAATTACATTTTTGACCAACAACCTTTTGTATGACTTATTGAAATATAATATACATAATACACATAACAACACTGCATTTTACAAATTAAAACACTTTGATGTTCTTCAAAATCGCACCTCATGCAGGGCAATTTGTTGTTTGGCGATTTCTAGGCGCTTTCATGGCGATTCAGTGAAATCGGGGCAGAACCTGAACTACGCATTTGCGCGAATTTACGTGTGGCGGAGACGTAAATTCGCAGATTTGTACGCACTGCGCATGCGCACCACAAAAAATACGCACATTCACGTAGCGCATTTTCAAACGTATGGGT
The DNA here is from genome assembly GCA_011038615.1 of Limnodynastes dumerilii. Taxonomy (NCBI): domain Eukaryota; kingdom Metazoa; phylum Chordata; class Amphibia; order Anura; family Limnodynastidae; genus Limnodynastes; species Limnodynastes dumerilii. The sequence continues at coordinate 482,652 of WWET01000363.1, forward strand.
AATTCACGTATTGCAAACATAAATACTTACGTGTGGGCGTGCCAAATTTACGTTACTGACCAATACGTGCGTTTTAGGTGAAGTAGGCGGGGGGTGGTACTTAAAGTGTACAGTATGGGCGTGCTAAGCTGCGTACGTTCGCGTAGTCTGTACGCCCGTTAGCGGACGTATGCTGTTACGTTAGGAAAAGTTAAGGTAGGGTTTGGGTCGCGTAATTTGTAAAAATACGTCCGTGCAAGGGGTGTGCCGTGGGGAGTGTAGCGACCTTACGTGTACGAAAATACGCACCACTAAAATACGTACGCACACACGTAGTTCTGGATCTACCCCATCATCCTTAATGAATACCGCAATTTGTATGTTTAACATAGGAAAAAATCGGGACCGCGATATTGACTCTGGCGATTTAAAATCACGCAATTTGGAACTTAATGAATCCGGATAGGCGATTTTTTTAAGCTCAAATCACGCTATTTGAGGCAATTTAGCCCAAATCGAGCTTAATGAATGAGGCCCAAAGAGAATAGTATTGTCCATTTAGGCGCCTAGGAGCTCACTGAATATTTTCGTGAGGACATCTACAATTTCCTCTGGTGGGATATCTTCGGGAATGCCACGCATCCTAAGGTTGTTTCGGCGACCTCTATTATCTAAGTCCTCTACAAGTCACTGTAGATCTCTTATTTCTCTGTGTTGTAGCTCCATCCTTTCTTGGATTTTGGTGAAGACTTCACTGTTATCTTCCCCTGCTGTCTACAGGGAGGAGATTCTGTCACCCAGTTGTGATACGTCCACTTGGATGGTATTTAACGGGGCTTGTACTGCTTTCTTGAGGCAGTATTCGACCTCTTATAGCCCTTGCTTCGTGGTGATGGATTCCAATCTCTTTACGGGGCAAGACCGAACAGAGTTGTCTACAGGGAGGAGATTCTGTCACCCAGTTGTGATACGTCCACTTGGATGGTATTTAACAGGGCTTGTACTGCTTTCTTGAGGCAGTGTTCGACCTCTTAGAGGTCTTGTTTCGTGGTGATGGATTCCAATCTCTTTAGGATCTCATTAAATTCAGAGTGAGATACTGCTGGGGGTGGGGAGATTGATTGGTCTTTGTCTTGGCACAAGGGAGCAACAGGTTGTGGTGGATGTGACATTGTGAAAGCCTCTGGAGTCGAAGGGGTGAACGATGTGAGGTAAGATACTGTAATAAGTCTGTTTGAGGAGGCTGTGTTTTTGCGGAGTTTGCAGTCTTTCTTGGGGTTCCTTTCCCAGACTTCCCCATGGAGCTGTAAGGGAGCAAAGGTATAGCGAGAGCTCTATCTTTAGCAAGTTATTACATTGCGGCAGTTGGATTTTTGTTCCCCCTTCAATTTTTGCTGTGATACATAGGGATAACATCTCGGATGCTTCAATGATCTGCCATGGAGAAAGAATGTCTTGGAAGGGAGGAAGATGCCTTGAAGGGTTAGGCTAAAGACTCCAGGATTCCTGCT
>WWET01000363.1:488111-505269 GCA_011038615.1 Limnodynastes dumerilii
CCTCTATATTCACTCTTGTGAAGTCTTCTCTTGATTGTTGACTTTGACACATATACACCTACCTCCTGGAGAGTGTTCTTGATTTGGCCAACTGTTGTGAAGGGGTTTTTCTTCACCAGGAAAAAAATTCTTCTGTCATCCACCACAGTTGTTTTCCGTGGTCTTCCGGGTCTTTTGGTGTTGCTGAGCTCTCCAGTGCGTTATTTCGATATGGTTCTTTATTTTTCTTTTTACTGCGTTTTTTCCTTTCCCCAAGCCATAATGTTATTATAGCATGTCTAAAGATGATGGGCTGGATCCAGACTTAGTTAAGACCTTGAACTAAGTTACTCCTGGGCTAAACCATGTTGATTTCATACAGGGATATATCTTTGAATTGCTTACTACACACAGATACTGACCATCACAATGTTATTTAGGTTTGGGATAGGAAACATCACCTCTCAACTCTAATACTGTTTGCAACAGATGAAATATGACTCCCCTGCAATCAACATGGTTTAGCCCAGGAGTAACTAATTTCAAGCACTTAACTAGGTGTGGATCCAGCCCAATATGTTTTAACAGTGTTGCCTGCGTGTTGCTATATATATATATATATATATATATATATATACATACATATATATACATAATATGTATTATTATTATTTGCATGTAATCTTGTAAAATATGTATGTACACTGTATGTTTGTGAATCCATTCTGTTGAACCTTTCTTGAAAATCTCTACAATAAACATAAAAAAACCCCCAATCCGATGACCTAGGGACATCCGCATCATCGTCTGTGGACTCACACTCACTCCTGCAGTGATGTCACAGTGGATGCTGACAGTCAGGTTATTTAGTAGCTCTGAACAGCAAGTATCGGCGGTAGGATACTGCCAATACCTACTACTACAGAGCTAGGTAAGTATCGCAGGCCCCCATCAGGTCCGGGCCCAGGACAATAGTCCCCTGATGGTGGCCCTGCTGACAGTAGCTGCTGACATCACAGTGGCTGCACACATAAAGTGCTGACATCAGAGTGGTTGCCAACACTGGAAAGAATTAAAAATGTGATGACCTAGGGACTTCCGCATCAACATGTGTGATGTCACCCTTACTCCTGCAGTAATGTCACAGTGCCTGCAGACATCAAATGCTGACATCACAGTGCCTGCAGACATCAAATGCTGACATCACAGTGGTTGCCAGAAATGGAAAGAAGTAAGAATCTGATGATCTACAGGCATCCACATCATCGCCTGTGATGTTACACTCACTCCTGCAGTGGTGTCACAGTGGCTGATGACAGTAGTTGCTGAAATCAAAGTGGCTGCAGAAATCAACTGCTGACATCACAGTGGTTACCAGTAATGGTAAGAATTAACAATCCGATAACTTTAGGGGCATCTGCATCAATGTGTGTCATGTCACCCTCACTCCTGCAGTGATGTCAAAGTGGCTGCTGACAGCAACTGCTGACATCACAGCACCTACAGACATACACTGCGGACATCAGAGTGGTTGTCAACATTGGAAATAATTAAGAATCCGATGACCTAGGGGCATCAGCATCATCATCTGTGATGTCACTCTCACTTCTCCAGAAATGTCACAGTGGATGCTGAAAGTAGCTGCTGACATCACAGTGGTTGCCAGCATTGGAAAGAATGAAGAATCTGATGATCTACAGGCATCCGCATCATCGTCATAACATCTCCTGCATGTTATGATACCGGTAGTCAGGTGGGAGCAGGAACAGGTACCGAAGAGTTGATTTGGGTCCAGAGGCACTGCAGGAGGTTCCACACGGTGCAGGTAACACAACCTGAATGATCTTGGGAGCGTGGCGTCTAGCAGGACCGTGTTCTTCACTAGAGCCTCTGAAGGTGAGCATAGTCTGGCGCTGCCGGATTACCCACAGGCCGCAGCCCCAGGGGCAACACCCGTGAGAAGAAACAGCAGTACAGATGGGAAAAAGGAAAGAGACAGAAAACACAACGAACAACAGAAAACACTAAAACAATGACTGAAGACAGGTGGGGAGCGATGGGACTAACAGGACAAACTGGACTCACTAGGGAAATCACACACACAGCCAAAAAGCGGGAACCCCCGGAGGGTTTAATGGACACAATCACACAGGAGAGGCGAGGAAAATACAAAGAAGGGCTGAACAATAAGATGGGAGAAAAAGGATATGGAACACTGAGGGCAATTCAGCAAGGTACTGGGCAGGAACAATAGGACACTCAGGAATCAATAGAAAAGCACAAGGCAAGAGAGACGTAAAGAAGTAGGCACAGTGGCTGTAAACAGGAACTACAACCGGCGCCAGAATAATGAAAAGGAGCGTCATATATAGGAAGTGCTAACCAGTGATTGGCCAGAGAAAGACCAGCCCCCCGGGTGAGGATGCGTCTCCCTAGCAACTGGGGACGCATCTGATGCCGAGCAAACACGTGGGACGTGCACCTGGGACAATAGCGGTACCCCCACGTAGGTAACTATGACGCTGTAACTAGGGGAGCCGTCAGGCAGGGGAATCCCCAGAAGGCCTGCCGCGGCAAGGTAAGATCAGCTAGCCGTAGCAATGGCTGCTGTAACAGTACCCCCCTTGAAGAGGGGTTTTGATACCCCTAGGACCAGGTTTCTCAGGAAATCTTTTATGAAAGGCTCTCCTTAATTTCTCCGCATGCAGGTCTCTGGCAGCCACCCATGATCTCTCTTAAAATTACATTTAGAATGATGTAGGCCCACTCTACTTTTGGTTCTGAAGGCTGATAACCATATACAATTATTGACCCCCTTCCAAATAGTTTTCATTTTCTTGACAGTTTCCCTGGTATCAGGATTTGAGGTGATGGAACTGGAGAGAAGAGAATTGGCTCTGGGGTGAAAGCCATAGACGCAGAAGAAGGGGATACCATGGTGGAGGAATGATAGGAGTTGTTGTAGGCAAACTCTGCCCAAGGCAAGTTCTCCACCCAATTGTTTTGAAATCTGGAGATATAGCAGCGCAGGTTCTGTTCAAGTGACTGGTTTACCCTTTCGGTCTGGCCATTGGATTGGGGGTGATAACCAGAGGACAAGTTGACTTGAATTCCCAAGGTCTTGCAGAAAGATCTCCAAAAATGCAGTGACGAATTGGGACCCTCGGTCTGAAACTATTTTGGTGGTAAGTCCGTGGGATCTAAAAATGTGCTTGATGAAGAGAACGGACAGAGCTTGAGCGTTGGGGAGACCATGCATAGGAACAAAGTGTGCCATTTTGCTGAATCTATCTACTACAACCCATATGGGGGTAAATCCTTGGGAGTTGGGTAGATCCATAATAAAGTCCATGGGGATTTGAGTCCAAGGACGATAGGGCACAGAAAGAGGCAGAAGAGGACCAATGGGCCTGATCCAGGCCGACGCGCTGTGCTTACTAAAACACAGCGTATCGGCGTCCACTCTCCCTGACACTCCCCCCTGTGCGGGCGTACTTTCCCTTCCTTACGCCGGCTGAAGGCTACCCTAACTTCAGCCGGCATAAGGAAGGGGCCATACGCTCGCACAGGAGCATATGTCTGCCTAGCCTGCCCTCCCACCCTCATTAAACTAGCTCCCCCACGCCCACCTACACTAACCTTAATGTAGGGACGCTGGGGGACGTCCCCTCCAGCGTCCCTACGGCGCTGCTACGGATGCCCGATCGTTGATAGGCCGTTGCCATAGCTACGCCGGGCAACATCTGCCCGGCGCATGCGCAGATCGGCTTTTCAGCCGATCTTATGCTTACACCCGCCGTCCAAGCGAAGGCTGGCGTAGGTCTGGATCAGGCCCAAATGGGTGGAGTTTTATTTCTGGTGCAAAGGTCACAAGAATCCACAAAGTCTTTTGTATCCCGAATCATTGAAGGCCACCATACTGACCGAAACAACAACTTCAGGGTCTTCTGAACCTCCAAATGTCCTGCTGACCTGCAGGTGTGGTTTTCCTGCAGAACTGACTTCCTGAGTTGACTAGGAACAAACAGACCGTCCGTAGGCTTCTGTCTGGGAGCCTATCCCTGGACAGCCTGAAGTTGAGTGAGGAGATCCCAGGTGAGGCTATCACATATTGCGGCAGATGCCGCACTTACCCACTCTGTAGTCTGGCGGCGTCTGTCTCCTCCCGGCGGTCCTGTGTGCTGAAGCAGTGACAGTCTCCATACTCATCAGTAGCAGTGTCAGCAACGGCGTCCTCGTGGAATCCTGGCGCCAAACCTCTGCGTTGCTCAGGACCATGGGCGTCGCCATCTTGGATCTATCAGGTGACACTGCTCCTCCAATGTCTGGCTTCCTCTCCAGTCCTCCAGCCTATCAGTGAACAGCACGCACTATATAAACCCTGCAAGCCCTTCACTCATTGCCAGAACAACTAGGTCCTCTAGGTGCCTGGTACTCCTGCATTGAGCTCTAGTGTGATCCAGTCCTGCCTGATCCAGTCCTGCCTGATCCAGTCCTGCTGTATCCAGTCCTGTGGTCCAGTCCTGTGGTCCAGTCCTGCTGACTCTGGTCCTGCTGACTCTGGTCCTGCTGACTCCGGTCCTGCTGATTCCGGTCCGGCTGACTCCGGTCCAGCAACCTCCAACTCTACAGTATCTGCTACCCAGATTCACCTTGTTCAACTCCACCTCCAACTCTACAGTATCTGCTACCCGGATTCACCTTGCTCAACTCCACCTCCAACTCTACAGTTATTCCTGCCTGGACTTTATTGCTACGCCTACCCAGTTATAGCCTCCTGCTACTACCTACTCTCACCTACCGGCGTATACCCCTGTTCACGGACTTTTGTTCTCTCCCATTGCACTTCCAGTCCCCTTGGCTTCCCTTCACCTCCTGATTCAGAGACTGATCACTATTGTGTTCATTCATTTTCTGTATGCACTCGTCCTTCATTAAACCAGCTCACTTCCAATTCCAGCCATCTCAGTTGTATGCTTCTCTGACACCAGGGACAGATCCCAAACACCCCTTGAACGTGACAGTTTGTTCTGACCTGATGGATCCTACTGGAGAAAACCCACAGAGAACAACTCCTGACATGGCCTCAAGAATTGAACAGCAAGAAGTGACTATGGGACAAGTGGTGTCATGCCTTCACGAACTTGCTAATCAAGTTGGTGCCTTTCAACACACCATAATGCACCAAAATCCTGCTTCCTCATCCAGAAATTCTTCTGGAACTCATAGAATACCCTTGTCTACCCCAGCCAAGTATGATGGGACTCCAAAACTTTGCCGGGTTTTCTTGAATCTATGTTTGCTCCAGTTCAAGCTTCAACCAGAGAACTTTCCTACGGACAGCATGAAAGTAGCATATATAATTTCTTTATTATGCGGACTAGTCCTAGATTGTGTTTCTCCTCTCCTGGAGAAGAATGATCCTATGCTAACCGACCTGGACCGTTTTCTGGAAACCTTCAGAGTTATCTTTGATATTCCTGGGAGATCTTCATCTGCTGCCACAGATATCCTGCGCCTACGTCAGAAGGATCTGACTGTGGGTCAATATGTTATCCAGTTCCGGACCATCTCTTCAGAATTATCTTGGGGAGAAGAGGCTCTGGTTTCTATCTTTTGGCATGGTCTGTCTGATCACATTAAAGATAACCTCGTTTCTTCCCAGCTACCCATGACTTTGAATTAACTTATTTCTGTCTGTACCCGAGTGGACATCCGTCATCGGGAAAGAGCCTCTGAACGGAAAGAGGCCTACTGGCCAAAGACGTCTGCTCCCACTCGTCCCAGAGGTTCGCCGCCTTCACCAGAGGAACCCATGCAATTGGGTAAATCCTGTATTACTGATCAGGAACGTCAAAGACGTATCAGCAATAACCTCTGTTTCTATTGCGGGGAGTCCGGACACCTTCGACTTCAATGTCCCAAGCGCCCGGGAAACGCGGGCTCCTAACTGCGTCTGAGGAATCTAAGTTAGGGGTGCCACTTCGCTCCTCCACCGCAAAAGACTGTACCTTGCCTATAGTCCTGACTTCAAATTCTGTTTCCACCAATCTAATGGCCCTTCTTGACTCTGGAGCTGCTGAAAATTTAATCTCTCAAGATACTGTGGAAGCGTATAAAATTGCCACCAAGCCACTCTCTGTTCCCACCTACATCACAGCAGTAGACAGCAGCCGGATACCAGGTGGTACCTTTACCCACCAGACCTGTCAACTCCAGCTTCAGACGGGAATCCTAAACTCTGAAACTATCCGGTTCTTAGTGTTACCCAAGACCACCTTTCCAGTCATCCTTGGAATACCATGGCTTCAGCAGCATAACCCTCATATAGATTGGGGCTCGTTGGAAATCATCCGTTGGAGCGGATATTGTTTTAAGCATTGCCTTGCCTCTGTCAAACCCCATCGCCTTGTCAAAACCAAGTCATCATCTGAGCTACCAGTACACTACCAGGAATTCACTGATGTATTTAGCAAGCAGTCTGCTGAGATCCTTCCACCTCATCGTCCCTGGGACCGTCCAATTGATGTTGTACCTGGAACGTCTCCTCCTCGAGGACGAACTTACCCTTTGTCTCTACCCGAAACTCAAGCCATGTCTGAGTATATTCAGGAAAACCTTGCCGGGGCTTCATTCGTCCTTCCTCTTCTCCTGCCAGTGCCGACTTCTTTTTTGTGAAGAAAAAAGACGGGGCTCCGCCCATGTATTGACTACCGGGGATTGAACGCCATCACCGTTAAGAACCGTTATCCGCTACCCCTGATTCCAGAAATGTTTGATCGGATCAAAGGATCTACAGTTTTCACCAAGTTGGACCTCAGAGGAGCGTATAACTTGATTCGCATTCGAAGTGGAGACGAATGGAAAACCGCTTTTAATACTCGTGACGGGCATTACGAGTACCTGGTAATGCCTTTTGGACTAATGCCCTTTGTAATGCTCCTGCCGTGTTTCAGGGATTCGTGAACGAAATTTTCAGGGACTTGCTAAATACATCAGTAGTAGTATATCTTGATGATATACTGATATTCTTGATGATATACTTATATTCTCCCAAGATATGACCACTCATCGTCAGACCATCAAGGAAGTACTTTCTCACCTGCGAGAAAACCACCTCTACTGTAAATTCGAGAAGTGCATCTTTGAAGCCGATAGTGTTCTATTCCTCCGAATTTATCCTCTCGGGAACCCAGATGGATCCCGCCAAAGTCCAGGCAATCTTAGATTGGCCACAGCCCACTACTCTTCGAGGAACCCAGAGATTTATTGGCTTCGCCAACTTCTATCGCCGCTTCATCCGGCACTACTCCACGGTTATCTCGCCTATCACTTCCTTAACTCGAAAAAAAGGCTAATCCAGCTAATCAAGTGGCCAACACCCAGTCTCCGGTCCTGCTGACTCCGGTCCTGCTGACTCCGGTCCTGCTGACTCCAGTCCTGCTGACTCCAGTCCGGCTGACTCCGGTCCAGCAACCTCCAACTCTACAGTATCTGCTACCCAGATTCACCTTGTTCAACTCCACCTCCAACTCTACAGTTTTTCCTGCCTGGACTTTATTGCTACGCCTACCCAGTTGTAGCCTCCTGCTACTACCTACTCTCACCTACCGGCGTATACCCCTGTTCACAGTCTTTTGTTCTCTCCCATTGCACTTCCAGTCCCCTTGGCTTCCCTTCACCTACTGATTCAGAGACCGATCACTATTGTGTTTATTCATTTTCTGTATGCACCTGTCCTACATTAAACCAGCTCACTTCCAATTCCAGCCATCTCAGTTGTATTAATCTCTGACACCTGGGACAGATCCCAAACACCCCTTGAACGTGACAGAGGCCAACCATGATGGAGGTTGGAGAAATGATTGGCAAGGGTGGGGGGTGGGAACATGCTCTGGCAGGAAAGAACGAGACAAGGCATCTGCTCTGCGGTTCAATGAATCGGGGCTGTGACGAGGATTTAATCGTTTGGCTGATTCAATGTAAGAAAGGTTTTTATGGTCAGTGAGAACTGTCATGGTATGTATCAAACCCTGAAGCCAGTGTCTCCATTCTTGAAAAGTCATCTTTATGGCTAGCAATTCTCGATTCCCAACATCGTAATTTCTTTCAGCCTGAAAAAATTGTTTGGAGAAGTAGGCACATGGGTACCATTTTAAATCCTGAGGATCTTTCTGTGAAAGAACTTCTCCCACCCCCACATCCGAAGCGTTTACTTTGACGATAAGTGGAAGGTCAGGGTTGGGGTGACGAAGGATGGGAGCCATGGTAAAAGCTAGTTTCAGAGCTTTAAAAGGCTTGAACAGCTTGTCTGGGCCACCTAGCAGCATCTGCATTTTTCTTGGTGAGAGCAAAGATAGGGAGCATGAGGAGAGAGAAGGATTTGATAAAGTCTTGGTAGAATTGGAGAAGCCCATGAACCTTTGAATGGCTTTTAAGTCGGTCGGCTGTTTCCAATCCAAGATGGCCTTGGCCTTGGGCCTGATCCAGACCTACGCCGATGCGCTGTGCTTACTAAAGCACAGCATATCGGCGTCCACTCTCCCCAACACTCCCCCTGTGCGGGCGTATTTCCCATTGCTTACGCCGGCTGAAGGCTACCCTAACTTCAGCCGGCGTAAGCAATGGGTAATATGCTCGCACACGCCCTAAGCCCTCCCTCCCTCATTATACTACCTCCCCCCGCCCACCAGAACTAACCTTAACGTAGGGACGTCCCCTCCAGCGTCCCTACGCTGTTCCTACGGACGCTGATCGGGCGTTGCCATAGCTATGCCGGGCAACATCTGCCCGGCGCATGTGCAGATCAGCTTTTCAGCCGATCTTACGCCCGCCATCCTAGCGATGGTGGGCGTAGGTCTGGATCAGGCCCCTTATCCGGATCCATGGCGAAACCTCGGGGAGAAATTATGTAACCCAGGAAGGTTACCTTGGATACCTCAAAATCGCATTTCTCAATCTTGGCTTACAACTGAAATTCACGAAGATGGGCAAACACTAGTCGTATGTGGTTACGGTGTTCCTCCAGGGAGGGAGAGAAGATCAGAATATCATCAAGGTAAACCACTACAAACTTCCTCAGAAATTCACGAAGTACGTCATTAAAGAAGTCTTGAAATACTGCTGGGGTATTACAAAGACCAAACGGCATAACCAAGTATTCGTAGTGGCCAGAGTGGGTATTGAATGCTGTCTTCCATTTATCCCCCTCCCTAATATGGATTAAGTTATATGCTCCGCGGAGGTCAATCTTGGTGTAGAGTTGATTGAATAAGTCAGAGATCAGAGGAATCGGGTAAGTATTCTTTACCGTGATAGTATTCAAGGCCTGGTAGTCAAGTCTAAGAGACCCGTCTTTCTTTTCCACAAAGAAGAATCCAACCCCATGGGAGATTTAGAGGGGCGGATGAAACCCTTCTTGAGATTCTCTTGGATATAATCTTCAGTTGCTGTAGATTCAGGCCTGGAAAGAGAGAATAACCTTCCTTTGGGTAATTGGGCTCCTGCAGCCAGGTCAATGGCACAGTCATAAGATCAATGCGGAGGCAGAACCTTTGAAGCCTGTTTGGAGAATACGTCCGGAAAGTCTGCTTACTGTGGAGGGAGCTTCTCCAAGGAGACCTGGCCTAGATGAACTGGATGAGAAATACAGGAGGCATTACACTCTTTACTCCACTGGACAATCTCCCCCTGGGCCCAATCAATATGTGGGCTGTGCAGTTGTAACTAGGGGTGGCCAAGTACTAAGCGAACCGAGGAACATTGAGTAATGAGAAACTTGATGCTTTCTGAGTGGCAGACTCCAATACATGTCCGAAGAGGTGCCGAAACGCGACGAATGATTGCTCCCGCCAGGGGTTTTCCATCAAGACCGAAGGCAGAAATCGAGGAGGTGAGCTCTTCCATCTCAACGCCCAAGGAGCGAGTCAGATTCATATCCAAGAAATTTCCTGATGCCCCGCTATCGCTGAAAGCTGGCAGGTGTTCCACTTGGTCCCCGAGGATCAGCCGAACAGGGACTGTTAAAGAATTATTTAAGGGGGAAAAGTGGGAACCCAGCCGAACTCCCTCAAAGATCGACTGGGTTAGTCTTATCCCGCCAGGCTCTGCTTCTTGGGACATGCATCAGCCCTGTGGGCTTTCCCTCCACAGTATAGACACAGGCCAAAATTCCGTCGACAAGTCTTTTCCTCCTTAGTGAGCCCGATCTGCATAGGTTCATCCAAAGTTTGAAAGTCGGGGGGTACATAAAGCGACGTAAATGAGGATGAGGGTTTCCTTTCCATCCGACGCTCTTTGAGGCGGCGATCCACCTTGATTGCCAACCGCATGAGATCATTCAGGGTTTCAGGAGTGGGGAATTGAACTAGTGCATCTTTGACTTGGTCCGACAACCCCAAACGGAATTGGCTGCAGAGAACTGGGTCGTTCCACCCGCATTAATTAGCCCAATGACGAAACTCGGCACTGTAATCTTCGGCAGTCCATTTGCCCTGGCGAAGGGCACGAAGTTTAGCTTCCGCAGTTGCGGCTCGGTCCGGATCCTCATACAGTAACCCCAGAATGTCAAAGAACCTATTGACGGGTTGGAGTGCCGAGTCCTCTGAGGGTAAACTAAATGCGCAGGCCTGGGGGTCACCTTGGAGAAGCGACAACACGAGCCCCACCTTCTGCTGTTCTGTTCCCGAAGCATTCAGGCGAAGTTGGAAATACAGCCTGCAGCTCTGTTTGAAAAGATGAAACTGGGTGCAGTCGCCGGAAAACCGATCCGGGAGATTAACCTTCACATCGGTGATGGCGACAAAGGGGGCTTGGGTTTGAGCCAGAGGTGGGACGGCAGCGGTCCCCATGGCAGAAATGACCTTGTCTTGATTATTCACCTTCTCAGTGAGAGCTTGGACCATTTGTCCAAGGTTTGAGAACTGGGCAATGAGGGCATTGATAGCTTCTGCCGTGGACATTTCAGTATGGCCGGTTATAATGTTATGAGGGAGCAGGAACAGGTACTGGAGAGTTGATTTGGGTCTTGAGGCACTGCAGGAGGTTCCACACGGTGCAGATAACACAAACTGGACGATCTTGGGAGCGTGGCGGGTGAAGCCTACAAAGGCGCAGAGTCTAGCAGGGCTGTGTTCTTCACTAGAGCCTCTGAAGGTGAGGATAGTCTGGTGCTGCTGGTGAGAAGAAACAGCAGTACAGTTGGGAGAAAAGGGAAGAGACAGGACAGCAGAGCCTGGCCTGTAACGAACAACAGAAAACACTAAAACAATGACTGAAGACAGGTGGGGAGCGATGGGACTAACAGGACAAACTGGACTCACTAGGGCAATCACACACACAGCCAAAAGACGGGGACCCCCGGAGGGGTTAACAGACACAATCACACAGGAGAGGCGAGGAAAATACAAAGAAGGGCTGAACAATAAGGTGGGAGAAAAAGTATATGGAACACTGAGGGCAAGGCAGCAAGGTACTGGGCAGGAACAACAATAGGACACTCAGGAATCAATAGAAAGGCACAAGGCAAGAGAGACGTTAAGAAGCAGGCACAGTGGCTGTAAACAGGAACTACAACCGGCGCCAGAATAATGAAAAGAAGCGTCATATATAGGAAGTGCTAACCAGTGATTGGCCAGAAAAAGACCAGCCTCCCGGGTGAGGATGCGTCTCCCTAGCAACTGGGGATGCATCTGATGCCGAGCAAACACGTGGGACGTGGGTCTGGGACAGTAGCGGCACCTACGTGTAGGTAACTATGACGCTGTAACTAGGGGGAGCCATCGGGCAGGGGAATCCCCTGAAGGCCAGCCGCATCTAGAGGAAGAAGCCGCGGCTACAGGACATGCGGTAAGGTAAGATCAGCTAGCCGTAGCAACGGCTGCTGTAACACTGCAGTGATGTCACTGCGGCTGCAGACATTACTTGCTGACATCACAGCAGCTGCCAACATTGTAAAGAATTAAGAATTCGATGGCCTATGGGCATCCGCAACAGCGTCTTTGATGTCACATTCATTTCTGCAGTGATGTCACAGTATATACTGACAGTAGCTGCTGACATTATAATAGCTGCAGACATCAACTGTTGACATCACAGTGGTTGCCAACATTGGAAAGAATTAAGAATCTGATGACCTGGGACATCTATATCAACGTCTGTGATGTCACCCTCACTCCTGCAGTGATGTCACATTGGCTACTGATAGCAGCTGCTGACATCACAGTGGCTGCAGATAGCAACTGCTAATATTACAGTAGTTGCCAGAATTGTAAAGAATTAAAATCTGATAACCTAGGGGCATTAGCATCATTGTCTGTGATGTCACTCTCACTTCTCCAGTGATGTCACAGTGGATGCTGAAAGTAGCTGCTGAAAACACATTGGCTGCAGACATCAACTTCTGACATCACAGTGGTTGCTAGCATTGGAAAGAATTAGGAATCTGATGATCTAGGGGCATCCGCATCATCGTCTGTTATGTCACCCTCACTCCTGCAGTGTTGTCACAGTGGCTGCTGACATCCTAGTGGCTGCAGACATCAACTGCTGACATCACAGTGGTTGCCAGCACTGTAAAAAATTAAGAAACCGATGATCTATAGACCTCTGCATCACCGTATGTGATATCACACTCACTCCTGCAGTGATGTCACAGTGGCTGCAGACATTAACTGCTGAAATCACAGTGGTTACCAACATTGGAAAGAATTAAGAATCTAATGACCTAGGGCAGGAGTAGGCAAACTGCGGCTCTCCATGTGCTGTGGAACTAGAAGTTCCAGCATGCTTTACCTGCAAAAGCATAGCTGGTACCTGACAAGGTTTGATGGAAATTGTAGTTTCGCAACACCTGGAGAGCCGCAGTTTGCTTATCCCTGACCTGGGGCATCCTCATCATTGTCTATGATGTCACAGTCACTCCTGCAGTGATGTCACAGTGGCTGCAGACATTAACTGCTGATATCACAGTGGCTGCCAACATTGGAAAGAATTAAGAATCCAATGATCTAGGGGCACCCCCCTTAGCGTCTGTAATGTCACAATCAATCCTGCAGTGATGTCACAGTGTATACTGACAGTAGCTGCTGACATTACAATAGCTGCAGACTGTTACCTGGGCTGAGAACCTGGGTGGCCGTCAGGAGAGGCGGACGTCGCTTTACCAAGGCGCGGAGTCTAGCAGGACCGTGATAAATAGCACAAGGTAAAGAGAGAGAAAGAAGCAGGCACAGTGTCTCAGAAAGAAACTATAACCAGCACTGAGCTGCTGAAGGCCTGGGTTGAAATAGAGGCAGCTGGCCTCTGATAGGCTGGTCTCAGACCAGGCTCCAAATACTACTGTGAACGCCTCCCAGCGTGGGAAAGGAAAAGAGAGGGGATGGAGCACGCGCCTCTCCGAGACTGCAGCATCGCTCCACGTGCTGTTGTGACGACTGAGTCCAGCATGTGCGGCTGGAGAGGAGGGTAGAGAGCTGCTAGGTAGAACGGCCGCTGCACTGACGATCCACATGCAGTGCACGGCATCCTCGGCCGGAGGGGTGAGTAAGCCTTATGTCAGAGTAGCATGTAACACAGACATCAACTGCTGACATCACAGTGGTTGCCAACATTGGAAAGAATTAAGAATCTGATGACCTGGGGCATCTATATTTTTACCTTTCTTTTATTAAAGCAGCAGATGTACAATAGATAAACATGGAGCTGCTATGGCATTTTTCAATTTTTTTACAATAAAGTAATGTTGTAACAATTTTATAAAACATCAAACATAGAAAGGACAGGGGTAGGGGGGGGAGGAAGGGAAGATCACCAAGCTAGTAATCTAAAGAGCAAAGAGAACGTTGGAAACGCGCGGGGTGGCGGGGCCACAAAAAGTTATAACAGTAGGTTTACTATCGAGGAGGTTGCAAAGGTAACCTCAGTTGGGGGTGAGTAAGAGATTACAGGTTGAACCAAGGAGACCACACCTTATGATAGGCTTCTTCTGTGCCTCTCAGATAGGCAGTCATTTTCTCTATGCCTGCGACAAACCAAATGTATGAAATCAGGGAGCGTAAGGGGGGTGGGACTGGCTGTTTCCAGGCTTTAGCAATAAGACATTTGGACGCAGCCAAGACTTGAGAGGCTAATTTGTGGGAGGAAGCGTCCATATCAGGTCCTTCTGCAGTGATGTCATGTGGATGTTTACAGCAGCTGCTGACATCATAGTGGCTGCAGTCATCAACTGCTGACAGAGTGGTTGCCAACATTGGAAAGAATTATGAATTCGGTGACCTAGGGAATCTGCATAATCGTTTGTGATGTTATCCTCACTGCTGCTAGCTTGGGTTGTTTCAGACTGCAGTACAGCAGAGGGAAACATAGAGCACAGAACTAGATTCTGCTTTCACTATTTTGAAGCCATAGACCTAGCAATTGGAAAAGTGTATTTTCAAAAAGACTGACCAAGCACATAAAAAAGCAAAAAAATATGCATTTCATCAAAGCTGCATGTTTATGTAATTGAGAATTAACACCTTTGGTAGCTAACACACACACACACACACACACACAAACACAAACACACACAGCCTTTTCTGGTGCATGTCTGCACAGGAGAAGTTAATACGCTTGCATTAGGGAAAAGCATTACATGGCAGAAACATAGAGGAAGAAGGTGAAGAGAACAGACACACCGAATGACATTAAATCATGAGATAAAGGGTACAGAAACTTGTTCTTATCAGTTGTATGCACTAATTACTTTGGGGCAGATCCAGAACTACGCTTCCCCGCGATTTTACGTGTGGCGGAGACGTAAATTCGCAGATTTGAACGCACTGCGCATGCGCACCATAGAAAATACGCACATTCACGTAGCGTAATTTTGAACGTATGGGTGATTCACGTATGTCTCACGTAAATACTTACGTGTGGGCATGCCAAATTTACGTTAGTCAACAATACGTGTGTTTTACGTGAAGTAGGCGGGGGGTGGTATTTAAAGTGTACAGTATGGGCGTGCTAAGCTGCGTAGGTTCGCGTAGTCATTACGTCCGTTAGCGGACATATGCTGTTACGTTTGAAAAAGTTAAGGTAGGGTTTGGGTAGCGTATTTTGACAAAATACGTCCGTGCAAGGGGCGTGCCGAGGGGAGTGTAGCGAACTTACGTGTACGAAAATACGCTCCGCGAATATACGTACGCCACACGTAGTTCTGGATCTACCCCTTTATTAGTAAAATGGGCCATAGGTGTGAAAAATTGGGCTTGATGAGGAACTGATTGAACACAGGTGAATCTTAAGAATTTGCAAAATGAACAGGTGTTTCGGCAAACTAGACAGAGGGCCTGATCCAGACCTACGCCGATGTGCGTATCGGCGTTCATTTTCATTCATCCCCGACACTCCCCCATGTGCGGGCACTTGGCCCCTTCCTTACGCCGGCTGAAGGCTTCCCTAACTTCAATCAGCGTAAGGAAGGGGCCATACGCTCGCACAGGAGCGTATGGCCGCCTAGCCCGTCCTCCCACCCTCATTAAACTAGCTCCCCCCACCCACCTACACTAACCTGAACGGTGGGACGCTGATCGGGCGTTGCCGTAGCGAAGCTGGGCAACATCTGCCCGGCGCATGCGCAGATCGGCTTTGTCCTAGCGATGGCGGGCGTAGATCTGGATCAGGCCCAGAAAGAGTACAAGTTTAAATTGTGCTATTTGATACTAGATCAAGAGGGGTTCACTATTCCTGGATGTACTGCAATACCAGGTCAATAGATGAAGAGAACAAGCTGTTCTTCAATCTCCCTTTTACAAAAGTCCATTTACCATATGGCCCACAGTTAGCAAAATAACTGGTGCCGTTACATCTAATTCTCCCCCCTTGCGACAGCAACGACGACAAAAGTAAGTTAAGTAGGCTGTGCAGCTAGACCAGCACCCTCAGCAATACCAAAAGCATTATGGCAAATTGCACAGGAAACGCTACACTTTCATCCATCCATCCATCTATTTATCCATCCATCCTTTCATGCAATCATCCATCTATCTTCTTCTTTCACCAGCTACACACGCTCAGTCTTTTTCAGCTTCAGTGATTTGAATTAGCCATGGGCTGGCTAAAGGCACTGCATTTGCATTTACTCCACCTCTTCTCCATACCCCGCAACTGTCCTGATTTCAGGGGACTGTCCCGCTGTCCCGCCCGCCCCAGAATATGGGGGCAGATGGAGGCTGGCAATTGGGAGCATAAGGAGACTGGCACTAAAATTAATTTGGGGGCAGACTTGGAGGCAGGTACAGACAATAGGGGCAGATATGGAGGCAGGTACTGGCATATGGGGGCAGATGAAGGCTGGCATTGTGAATAGGGGCAGGTGGAGGCTGGCACTGGCATATGTGGGAAGATGGAGGCTGGCAATAGGCAGATGGAGGCTGGCATTAAGGGTGCAGATGAGCCTGGCATTAAGCGGGAGATGAGGCAGTCATTAAGGGGGCAGATGGAAGCTGGCATTAAGGGGGCAGTTGGAGGCTGGCAATAAGGGGGCAGGTGGAGGCTGGCTTTTAAGGGTGGAGGCTGGCAAATAGGGGGGCAAATGGAGGCTGGCATTAAGGGGGCAGATGGAGGCTGGCATTAAGGGTGGAGGCTGGCATTAAGGGGGCAGATGGAAGCTGGCATTAAGGGGGCAGGTACTGGCATATGTGGGCAGATGAGGCTGGCATTAAGTGGGCAGGTGGAGGCTGGCATTAAGGGGGCAGATGAAGGCTGGCACTGGCATTTGGGGGCAGACATGGAGCCTGGCACTGGCAATAGAGGGCAGATGGAGTCTGGCTTTGGCAATTGGGGACAGACATGGAGGTTGGCAATAATAATAAGGGGCAGACATATGGAGGCTAGCCATAATAATAAGGGGCAGACATATGGAGGCTGGCCATAATAATATGGGGCAGACATATGGAGGCTGGCCATAATAATAAGGGGCAAACATATGGAGGCTGGCCATAATAAGGGGCAGACATGGATGCTGGCAATAATAATAAGGGTCAGACATGGAATAGAGGCTCATTAACAAGGGGCAGACATGGATGCTGGACAAATAATAAAGGAGCAGACATTTAATAAAGGTGCAGACATATGGAGGCTAGACAAATAAACAGGGGAAAGACATATGGATGCTGAACATAATAATAAGGGAAGGGGC